>CM035808.1:57749110-57780896 GCA_020466095.1 Chlorops oryzae | reverse complement strand
AAGTTATAACTGTTCTCTCTTAAGGTAAGGTATTCGATTGCACCCTTTCAACCTTTACTTGCAAAATGCAGAAAGACTGCTCCCATATGTAATTGTGAATTAAAAGCTTGCAAATTAAAATTCGCTTGCAAATTAAAATTTGCTGACAAGTAAAATTGGTTGCTCTTTGTTGGATTGAGACAAGTCAAACTTTTTTACCTACATATTTCAAATTGCCCCAAACTGGTCACGATCAAATATAAAAAGCGTGCGCCAGCCTTTATACATACATATGTATAACCACTGGAGTCTGTAATAAAGAACTTTTGAAAGTGAAATTGTTAATAAAAATAAAAACTAAAAAAAATTAAGAATATTGAAAAAACCATAAGAAGATGTCCCCATCGCGAGGCTGTTTTTGACCTTTTTAAAAAAAATTTCTGACTGTAAACGAAAAGGGTTTTTTGAATTTAGTTTTTTTTTGTTCTTGTGCTAAGATTGAATGACAGTTAATAAAGAAACACTTTGTTTTTTATGTAATGGCGGTTCAAAAAGTTCTCTGCCGTCAAAGTGGAGGCTGAAAAAAGGTGTAGTGCTGGCTGCCACGATTTCAGGTTTCCCAGTTGTCCAATATGAAAATAAAAACGGGTTTATAATCTGTATAGATATCATTACAGCGTGAAACTCCAAAATAATTTTGGAATTTTTGTTGACAAAATGGCAGGCATTGAAAAATGGTCCATCGTTTTCGGGTATACTTTTTTGTAGTTCAGTGTAAAAAAAAATTGTTAAAATTTTTTTTAAAATTATAATTGAGCTTCGTGCTATAATGGTGAAAATTCTGTGTTGATTTCACTTTGTTTCATTAAAATCGGTTCATCCTTTTAGCACAATATTCTCAAATATCAAAGCTATAAAAAATATGAAAAAATTTTTTTTTCCAATTCAACAACCCCCTGAAGTTACACTACATGCTTACAACACTATTTGTGATTTCCTTTACATTATCTTTTACAAGGATCAAAAATTTCTACAAACTCTACCAAATACCCAATGCCGAGACAAATATAAAATATAGTAAAGCCAAGTATCGACTATAGAGTTTTGGAGGTAGAGAGTAGAGTGTAGTGTGTAGAGACTCTACGTTTGTTGTATACACTGTAGACCGTTTCTACAATTCCACAGCTCTACGTAGAGCTGCCGTAGACATATTTAGAGTAGAGCTCTACTATGTGCTCTACAGCCTGTATACACTGCAGAAGAATTTTTCTCTACTATAGAATCGTGTAGTAGAGCATAATCGTATAGCTCGGCTATAAATTTCGAGATTTTAAAAAATATCAAAAATTAAAAGAAAATTATTCTTGTTCTTTAGCCAAGTGTCGACTATAGAGTTTTTGAGGTAGAGAGTTGAGTGTAGTGTGTAGAGACTCTACGTTTGTTGTATACACTGTAGACCGTTTCTACAATTCCACAGCTCTACGTAGAGCTGCCGTAGACACATTTAGAGTAGAGCTCTACTATGTGCTCTACAGCCTGTATACACTGCAGAAGAATTTTTCTCTACTATAGAATCGTATAGTAGAGCATAATCGTATAGCTCGGCTATAAATTTCGAGATTTTCAAATATTTCAAAAATTAAAAGGAAATTTTTCAAATTCATTCCGTTAAAATGAGTCGTCGCCAAAAGCAAGTTTCTGCTGCCCTTGTTCTTTTGAATCAAGAAAAACTAGGAACTAAAAGAAAATGTTGGGAGCGTGACTCGATCGCTTAAGCTTTGGCTGAAAAAAAGTTGAGACATCGCTTTAAATATGGTCATTTTTATTTTAATTTATTTTTACCATGACCACAATTCGCGAAATTCGCAAAAATTTCATTTTCACTATTTTAAATTGAGTGTTTCGCAGCTAGATATAATTTCCTCTAATGGTTAAAATTTGACCATGACCACCATTTGCGAAAATTTTGTGCTTAATAATAATTTCGAGTTTGAGAAGCTAAATCGAGGAACAGATAAGGTATAACTAGATATCCAAGCTAGAATAATGAAAACGATAGGAATTTTTGTGAGGGTAATGTTTTAATATATTTTAAGCACAGGAAAAGGTGTGTGCAATCGGCTAAGCCGATGTAAACTGCTTTACTTGAAATGGTTGAACCTCTCATTAGATGTATACCATAAATCGCTGTGCGTTTCGTATAAGCCAATCAATTGAAAAGTGTTTCTTTTGTCCACAGCTTGGAGTCACATTTCCCTCGAGCTTTTTTTTTGAGGTTGTGCCATTTTTCCACAAAATAGCAATTCAAACACATTTGTGTTGAACAAAAAGGGAGCGCTTTAAATCGAAGTAGGTTTGATTTGAATTTCAAATTCCTATCTCTACTTAAGATTTAAAAAAAACTATCAAACATGTTTGATAGAGTGTAGAGAAGATATATCTCTCTACCCTTTACATGAAAATATGTATACACTATAGATTTTTGTATCCAATAATTATCTGAAGTAGAGTTTGTAGAGAGCTTGTGTAGTGCGCTCTACAGGGTGTATACACTTGTCTACGTATCTACACGAGAGTTTTTTCTCTATCTCTACGTAAATAAATCTATAGTCGACACTTGGCTTAAGAGCTCACAAAAAACTATTTAAGTCAAAAAGTATCAATAGTTATAATATCAGAATATACCTACGATTTATTTAGATTTGAAGCAAATAAAGGTAATTTAATGCCGCTTTCAAACTATTGCATTTAACTGATTTAAGCTGTTGTGATTTTAGCCTTTGAATTAAAATCTGGATTTAGCATCAAAAAGGAAAGTGTTGCAATATGTTGCAATACTCAAGATTTTATTTCTGCATATTAAGAAGCTAAATTCAGGTTAAATGCAGCGATAAATGCAAAAATCAGTTAAATGCAATAGAATGTAAGCAGCATAAGGGTGCTGGATAAGGCTGTTTTAAAAAAAAAAAGTAAGGGTGTTATAGTCAGGCGAGCCTGACAATAAAATACCCGACACAGACACACATGTTTAAATAATATTTGAACCACGCCTAAAAAACAGGACCACTAAGAACGATTATTCAAAAGGTTTTTAAGGCCATTAGGGGCCCCACATACCGACTTTTGTTAAATTTCTTTATGAAAACCGTCCCTTTTC
This sequence comes from Chlorops oryzae, assembly GCA_020466095.1. Lineage (NCBI taxonomy): Eukaryota > Metazoa > Arthropoda > Insecta > Diptera > Chloropidae > Chlorops > Chlorops oryzae. Next base: position 57,777,760 of record CM035808.1, on the reverse strand, counting down.
CATGCCCACTTTTCCATTTTTGTTTGCAATTCCAATCGGAGGCTTAAATATACGGACAGATGCTAAGGTTTATTGAAATACACTTAATAATGGACCGATCAAAAAAATCAATTTTTTGGAAGGATGTTTATGGCTACAAAGGACGCATAAGTGCCAAATATCGTTCAAGTCCCATTTGAATTTCGGGTGTAGAGGAAAAATTTCGAAAAAATGCCCTTCTGCCGCGCCCACTTTTAAAAATTTTGGAAATCTCATTACTTGCCTTAAAACATGTTTAAATATCAAATTTCATCAAAATATGTTAAAAAACTTTGATTTTAGAGCAGGTTTTGTGATTGTCGTAACAGACCCTAGTACTGGAGGAACCCCTAAAAATGGTCTGATGGGGTTCAATCTCGAACTTGTTCTTGCTTTTGTCGCCGTGAGCACGTATTCCAAATTTTGTCAAGATAGCTCAACTCCTTCGATAAGATAACTGTATACAAATAGACAGACGGACAGACAGACGGACGGATATGTCTAAATCGAATCGCCTGGTGACGTTGATCATTTCTATATATATTTTGTATAGTCTATCTCGACTCGTTCTGGGTGTCGGGTATAAAAACGAAGTTTCATCAAAATCGGACCCGCCCACCGCCCACTCCGCACACAACCCAAAACGTTTTTATACCCGACACACTCTGTGTCGAGGGTATATTGCGTTTGTTGGGTTGTGTGTAACACTCAGAACCAGTCGATATAGACTATACAAAATGTATATAGAAATGATCAGCGTCACCAGGAGATTCGATTTAGACATGTTCGTCCGTCTGTCTGTCCGTCTGTTTGTATACAGTTGAGCTATCTTGACAAAATTTGGTATGCGTGCTCACGGGTAAGAACAAGTTCGAAAATGGACCCGATCGGACCATTTTTAGGGGTACCTCCAGTATGAAAATCACAAAAACTGCTCTAAAATCGTCCTTCAAGATATTTTGATGAAATTTGATATTGGAACATGTTTAAAGGCAAGTAATACGATTTCAAAAAATTGGAAAAGTGGGCGTGGCAGAAGGGCGTTTTTTTTAAATTCTCTCCTACACCCGAAATTCAAATGGGACTTGAACGAAATTTGGCACTTATGCCTCGTATGTAGCCACAAACATTCTCCTCAAAGTTATGGAGGTGTAGAACCCAGCGCGACCCACGCGCCAAGCACGCAGAATCCGCTATTCAGCTTTATCAACTTGAGAAGTTCAGCAGCCACAGTTGAATAGCGGCTTCTGCGTGCTTGGCGCGTGGGTCGCGCTGGGTTCTACACCTCCATTGAGTCGTTAGTTTTGGAGATCCCATTCTGTTCAAGATTTCATTTTATAGAAAAAAAAGTTCAGCTTTCGTTTAAAATTATTTTAAAAAGAAATTAAAAATGTCGCATTGAGCGAAAAATTGATTTTAAAAATAAAAACCGTTTTTTGTGCATCAATAATAATTTCTGGGAATTGTAATATTTTTTTTCGGAAAGAGCAGACAAAAATCTATAAAAATCCTTTATCACATTTTTTTCATTTCCAAATTTGCGAGACGTAGAATTTTTTGAATACAAAAAGGACCGAAAGTTTAACACCCTGTATCTAGGCACCTGGTAAATATTTCCCCTCCTCCTTTTGCACAATTCATGTACTCCCATAGCGCAACATTTCCACCAAGTTTCATCGAAATCCCAGGTATAAAGTTTTTTGAGCGGGTACACTTGACGTGAAATGCCCCATATAAGGGTCTGATTAGAATTCCAAAAAAATTTGAAAATTGGGCGTGGCAAAAGGGCGGTTTTCATAGATAAATTTAACAAAAGTCGGTATATGGGGCTCCTTATGCCCTTAAACACCTGTTGATATTAAAAATTATGTGTCTGTGTCGGGCTCGCCTGACTATACACCCTTACTTGTTTTCTTACAAAATGGGATGTATGCAACGGAAATGGTTGAATTTAAGTACAGTGATTCATTACGGTGAAATACAGACCTCTGGGTAATTTTATCAACATCGGGCACGCCTACCGCCCACTCTCGATACAACCTGTAAGACCGTGAAGGATCTCACTGAATCCTGCATTGTCAGGATGTCCAAGGATCGCACTTTGAAAGTTCAAACGAAACACGACTTTTTATTTATTAAAAAATTGTTTTGTTCTTTATTGTTTTGATTCTCCAAATCTCTTGAATTGAATTGAATGTTCTAAGAATTATTTAAAATAAGGAAAATTCTTATTTCAAATTTGCTTCTGTTACTTTGTTATGTTACAAAAAATGTCGAAATTCTAAAAGTGAGTTGTTACCTACATTACTCCCCCCTAAATTTTTGCGAAAAATTTATTTGAAAGTAACGTTGGGTTGAATTCTGCGTGGAGTTCGACTTGATTCGATATTTTTTACGGTAATTTTTCTGGGAGCGCTTTGAACGGTTTTAGGGTCGTCCTTTATATCGAGATTGAAAACGAAGGCTGGCTTTAAGCGATTAATCGAAATATTTTTGGTTGCACCATTGACGTCGATATCAAAATTCTTTTCATACCTTTTTATCACGCGATGCGGGCCATCGTACTGCGGTTGAAGAGGCTTGCGTATTGCATCGTGACGAAGGAACACGTGACTACAAGTTTGGAACTCTTTGGAGACAAAGATTGTGCGATTCGTTTTATGAATAACCGGGATAGGTCGAAGAGTACTCATTCCTTTCTTCAGAGATACTACGAAATCTTCTGTTGGTGTTGAATCAGGTGTTTCTGAAAGCATATCGAAAGGAAGCTTGATTGTTGAACCATAGATAATTTCAAACGGTGAAGCATTAACATCTTCGCGGATACTTGCTCGAAGACCAAGCATCACAGTTGGGAGAACGTCCATCCAATTTGATTTGTTATGGCATATAATTGCTGTTTTTAAACAACGATGCCATCTTACGATTATTCCATTTGAGCATGGATGATATGGCGATGTTCGAATTCGCTGTACACCTAGGAGATTTGCTAGTTCTTTAAATAACAGGGACTCGAATTGACGGCCTTGATCGGTTGTAATCCTTGTCGGTATGCCAAATCGCGATATCCAGCCGCTGTAAAATGCCTCAGCAACGGTTTTTGCACGCATGTCTTCCATGGGTATTGCTTCAGGCCATCGGCTGAATCGGTCGATGCAAGTGAGGAGATAGCTGTTTCCTTTTGACATTGGTAACGGGCCTACGATGTCAATATTGATGTGGCTAAAGCGTTCATTTGGTGGTTTGTATACGCCAATTTCGCTTTGGGTATGTCGGTGAACTTTAGCACGTTGACACATAGTGCAATGTTGAGTCCAGGTTCGAATGTGATAAAGTATGTACGGCATCAAAAACCTGACGTTGTAACAAGCCCGGAACATAAGTTCTAGCTTTTGAAGTAGAGATGTCGCAATAGATCGGGTTTGACTCGGGAAAAATTTGAATTTTCTTGATGGTTAATGAGGTTGAGTTAGGATTTGATAGAAGTCGCTTCAAAATCTCATCAGATTCTTGTTCTTCTGCCAGTTTTGCGTAATCGATAGATGATGGTGTTGAAATTGTTGATACACGGGGTAATGAATCGGCTATTATGTTATCTCGACCACTAATATAGCGAATGTCGGTCGAAAATTGCGAGGAGATGCTTTATCTTGACTTTGTGGTCAGTGAAGATGATAAAATTACGTCCTTCGAGCATGTACCGATAATATTTGGCAACTGAATAAGCAGCCAGGAGTTCTCTGTCGTACGTGCTGTACTTGCGTTGAGCGTTATTAAGCTTCTTTGAATAAAAACTTAGCGGATTCCAACCATCTTCAGTTTCTTGCTGTATAACACCACCAATTGCAGTATCGGAAGCTCCAACCATGACACAGATTGGTGAGTTCTCTGAAGGGAATGCGAGAAGAGTACAATTTGCGAGATCCATTTTGCATTTTTCGAAAGCGGCTTGAGTTTCATCGGTCCAATTTATCGGGGTGTTATCGTTCTTTTTGTTACCTTTTTGGAACCCTTGAAGTGGCAATTGAGTTCTTGCGGCGTCGGGAAGGAACCGTCGGTAAAAATTCACCATGGCGGCAAACCGTCGAACTTCTTTCACGGTTTTTGGTTGTGGATAGTTTGATATAGCGGCGACTTTATCGGGCAGTGGGCCGATGCCATCTTTTGTTACGACATGGCCTAGAAAGTCGACAGTAGATTTGCCGAATTGACATTTTGCGACATTAATGACCACACCGAATTCTTGCAGTCGCTGAAAAACCTTTTCTAGGTGAGTGAAATGTTCTTCTTCATTTGCAGAGGCCACCAGAATGTCATCAAGGTAAGGAAAACAGAAATCTAAGTTGCGAAGTACTTCATGCATGAACCGTTGGAAGGTTTGACCTGCGTTACAAAATCCAAATGTCATGTATTCGAACTCATACAATCCAAATGGGTTGATAATTGCTGTCTTCGGTACGTCCTTTGTTGCAACGGGTATTTGATTGTAAGCGCGTATCAAATCTATCGTTGAAAAAATTGATTTCCCATGAAGACCGCTACTGAAATCGTGAATGCGTGGGATGGGGTATCGGTCGGGGACTGTTTGGGCATTCAATCGGCGATAGTCACCACATGGACGCCATTGGCCGTTCTTTTTCGGGACCATGTGGAGCGGGCTGGACCAGTTGCTTTTTGATGGTCGACACAGTCCTTCTTCCATCATGAATTTGAATTCCTTTTTTGCGATTTCAAGTTTGTCAGGAGGCAATCTGCGGGGTCGGGATGTAACAGGAATGCCATTGGTCTCGATGACATGCTCGACATTATGTTTCGCTATCTTTGGTGCTATTGATGTATTTGTGATGTCGGGAAACCTTGAAAGCAATTGATGAAATGACGAGGAATTCAGCATGGTTCTGATTTCGGTGTAGTCAGGAATCGAACGGTGTTGTCCTTTTGTTGTTCAGACAGTTTCTCTGTCGATCAGCTCACCTCGTTTTAAGTCTACAATAAGGCCAAAATATTTTAAGAAATCAGCGCCAATGATTGGGAAGGTCACGTCAGCATTAACGAACTTCCCTTGAAAATTACGACGCAACCCGAAGGATGGGGAAATCACTTCGACACCGTATGTCTCAATTGGTGATCCGTTTGCAGCAAAGAGAGTGTATTTGTCAGGTTGGCGTTTCGAATTTGCGGGCAAGACCGAAATATCGGCTCCAGTATCAATAAGGAATTGTTTACCGGATTGTGGATCGTAGACGAACAGGCGGCTGGTTTCTGTACCGTGGTCATTAGCAGCCTCTAGTGATCGGCTTGGATGTTTTCCTGGTTCTTGAAAGAACAGGGCGGGCGGCATTTGCGAGCTTTACTGTTAAAGCGTTGGTGAAAGTAACAAATTTCTGATGTAGGATTTGTTTGACTTGAACTTCGTGAACGACTACGTGAGCGGGAGCGATTTTGGTTTTCTTGAAGTTTCTTGATGGCTTCGGAAAGTTTGTCGATTTTTTATTGAATTTCCGCAAAGTCAAAAACGTTCACAGCTGCGACGTTCGAGGAAGATTTTGGAGTAATGTCGTTTATTTTATCGGCCATTTTTGCTAAATTTTCAAGGTTTTCAGTTGATGTTGATAATATTGCTTGCGTTTGGGTGGGAAGTCTTTGCAGCCACATTGTGCGTAGAAAATCTTCGGAAATTCCATCACTGGCCAAGACTCGCATTTCTCGTAGTAAATGGCTTGGATTTTTGTCCCCAATCTCCAGGTTGTTGAGCAGCTTCTTGATACGATTTTCTTCGGAAACTGAGAAATGCTCGACGAGGCGTTTTTTTAGCGATGCGTATGGATTTCTGGGTGGAGTTTTCACGATGTCACTTATATGAGTGAGCAATTCAGTGTCCAATTCCGATATAATTATATAGAATTGAATGAGTTCATCAGTAAGCCTTTGTAGCACGAATTGCGCTTCCACTTAAGAAACCCAAAGAGTGGGGTTTTCTTTCCAAAATCTGGGAATCTTCATTGTTGATGCTGATGAAGCTGCTGGTTGTGAAGCTGGTTCTGCGGGAGGATTCATAGCTGCGGATCTGGTTTGAACCATGTAGGGACGACACGGAAGCGATGGCGAAAAAAAAAACGTGGTGCGGAATAATTATCGGGGTCAGCAGGTATAAGACCCTGAAGGATCTCACTGAATCCTGAATTGTCAGGATGTCCAAGGATCGGACTTTGAAAGTTCAAACGAAACACGACTTTTTATTTATTAAAAAATAGTTTTGTTCTTTATTGTTTTGATTCTCCAAATCTCTCGAATTGAATTGAATGTTCTAAGAATTATTTAAAATAAAAAAAATTCTTATATCAAATTTGCTTCTGTTACTTTGTTACAAAAAATGTCGAAATTCTAAAAGTGAGTTGTTACCTACAAACCCAAAAAAATTTTTTCTCACCAAATGTTGTTTAGGCAAAGTGGAATATTGGCGAAAACGGATTGATGCGCATCGAACCACATATTGAGACATACCATTTCTGAAAGGTATTTTATCAAGGAATATATAAAAAACAAATAAGGGTGTTATAGTCAGGCAAGCCTGACAATAGAATACCCGACAGAGACACATATGTTCAAAGATTTTTTAATATCAAAAGGTGTTTAAGACCACAAGGGGCCACATATACCGACTTTTGTTAAATTTCTTTATGAAAACTCCCCCTTTGCCATGCCCACTTTTCCAATTTTTGTTGAACTATAATCGGAGGCTTAGATATACGCTCTTATTCTAAGTTTTATTGAAATATTTCGAAAAAATACGATTTTGTGGCTTTTTTGAGATTTTTGTGACAGACCCTAGTACTGGAGGTACACTATATAATAGACCGACCAAAAAAATGTTGGGGAGGATGTTTGTGGCTACAAAGGAAGCATAAGTGCCAGCTTTCGTTCACGTCCCATTTGAATTTCGGGTGTAGTAGAGAATTTTCGAAAAATGCCCTTCTGCCACGCCCACTTTTACAATTTTTTGAATTCACAGTAATTGCCTTTAAACATGTTCAAATTCCAAATTTCATCAAAATATCTTAAACAACAAAACCGTGATTTTAGAGCAGTTTTTGTTGCGCAGCGACGTTGTTGCCAATGGATTTTCCGTAAAAGAAGATGAAATCCGCATACACTGTGTTCGAAAATTTAATTTTTAAATTTACCAACTAGGAAAAATATTAAAACTCAAAAGAAACGTTTAAAAAACGATTAATTGCCGAAACAATTCTTTTGAAAAATTTTTCAAAGAAAATAGTAATTAATTTCGAAAATTTATATTTTAATTGCTTGGAATATTAAGAATATTGCATCAAAAATGCATCCTACTTTAAAGGATAATAACTCAATAACGGTACCTCGTAGACAAGTGGTGCAAAAAGCAAAAATAAAGCCCTCAACATAAGCTATCCCATGTTAAAATAACTCCAAACATTATTTGGACACCCTGTATGTAAGTGATTTATATTATTGAGCTCCGATATTCGCACTTAAATTGTCAGATACTTAGTACGATCTATTATCCGGTGGACGACCTTTTTGCAACTGCAACTAAGTTTTTTATTGATATTTCATCAAGCCCGTTCTCGAACATGGATTCACTCATGTAACGGCATGGGTAAATGCCTTCGCAGTTTTTTACATATTTGTATGATCTCTCTGGATTGGCCACACTTGCCAAAGAATATGTCGGGTATAAAAAATCCATTCTTTGTATTGATTTTGTGAGCCCAAAGGCAAAATTAATCGCCGGCAGCGTAAGCAAATATCGAAGTGAGTTCGATCAGTTCGTATATAAGCTTCTGCCATTGACCCGTCAGCTACAGACAACTGTAGCGTCTCGAACGGTAGTCATCAACGATAAGCCTTAAAACACAAATCTTACAGATTCGTTGTGAATTCATGATTGCAAACATAGAACTGCACCTTAATGGTAAGAGGCTGGAAGCATTTGTCAAACAAAAAGGAGAAGAAAATCACGAAAAACGAAATACCAAACTGAGGCAATTTACACTCAGAAAATGTTACCACTATAAACGGAAGAAAACTAACCAGATATTTCAATGAATTTTATCCAAGAGATCTTCTTTTTGAAAACATAGATAAGAACTCTTCATTTTTTACCGAAAGTTGAACACATACATACATATTAGTTTATGGCATGTTACGAAGTTGCAGCTTGGTTAGTGAGTCAATGTCCTAAAAAACGGGTTTTCGTCCATATCTCCGAATCTAGAGCCAATCTTAAACAAGTAAGGGTGTTATAGTCAGGCGAGCCTGACAATAGAATACCCGACACAGACACACATCTTCAAATAATTTTTAATATCAGAAGTTGTTTAAGGCCAAAGGGGCCCCATATACCGAATTTTGTTTAATTTCTTTATGAAAACCGCCCCTTTGCCACGCCCACTTTTCCAATTTTTCGGAATTCTAATCGGAGCCTTAAATATACGCGCAAATTCTAAGTTTCATTGATATATTTGGAAAAAGTCCGATTTTGGGGCAGTTTTGAGATTTTTGTGACAGACCCTAGTACTGGAGCTACCCTTAATAATGGACCGATCAAGAAAATTTTTGGCAGGATGTTTATGGCTACAAAGGAAGTACAAGTTCCAATTTTCGTTCAAGTCGGATAGGCGTTTCGGGAGTAGGAGACAATTTTCGAAAAACGCCCTTTTGCCACGCCCATTTTTCTAATTGTTGTAAATCACATTAATTGGCCTAAAATGTGTTCAAATGCCAAATTTCATCAAAATATTTTGTAAAACATCGGTTTTAGAGCAGTTTTTGTGATTTTCATAACAGACCCTAGTACTGGAGGTACCCCTAAAAATGGTCTGATGGGGTCCAATCTCGAACTTGTTCTTGCTTATGTCGCCGTGAGCACGTATTCCAAATTTTGTCAAGATAGCTCAACTCCTTCGATAAGAAAACTGTATACAAACAGACGGACAGACGGACAGACAGACAGACAGACGGACATGAATAAATCGGATCTCCTAGTGACGCTGATCATTTCTATATATATTTTGTATGGTCTATCTCGACTGGTTCTGGGTGTTACAAACAACCACACGAACGCAATATACCCTCGACACAGAACGTGTCGGATATAAAAACCGTTGCAATATTTGAGCTCAGCACGCCAAATTACGTCAAAAGCAACTTTCAGTTTCTCAGATCCAAAACCGTGTATACTTGTGTTATTATTTAGATGTTAGTTTATTATTATCTACTTTTTCACAAAAACCAAAAAAAAACCTTTCCTGAACTGGGATTTGAATCACCGACATCAGATTGATAGACTATCTCTCTTATTTTTGTTTTAATAATTCCTTCTCAATTAACTTGAAAGAAACATATTTTAAATCATTCAAAGAAAAACTGAAATAATATCAATTTACAATAAACTTGTTTTTAATTAATTTAAAAGATATCCAGATTGAGACAATTCACTTTGCCGTAGGACATCGCAATGTTAAAAAAGTTAGTTTTCTCCATGGGAAAAAGTCAGAGTTTAAATTAATTGTCACTTCAAATCAATCAGTTGTTCCATTAATTTAAAATTAGTTGAAATTTTAAAGGGTTACGCCGTTTACCGATCCATTCTGATACCATGAGGTGTTTTCTTGTGTTTGTGTGAGTGTATTGTCTTATTATATAGTGTGCCCCTAACATGCGATTTTTTGAAAAATCAGTGCTAGGCTTGGAACATTACACTCCGTTTTGCCTGTGCCGGGAATGGAATTTCGGATCCCGGGATCAAGAGCATAGCACGAATCCTCTGCGCTATCCCAGAGCCACTAGCGGGATTACTTCTCTTACTGGTTGAAGTGTACACTCAAAAAATTCCGTCGTATAATCTATGATATCCGACGTAGTATCTATTATATCCGCCATTGATATAGGGATATAGGGATATATTGCAAGATATCATAGATTCTACGACAGCTTTGCAGTAGTTTCTACGATGAGGAATGTCATTGATTTCAACGATATATAACGTAGATTTAGCGATATTCCATCTTAGGAACTATGATGCTATTTCATAGTAACTACGATATCAAATTCAGACCTGGGAGTAATCAATTACATTTGATAATTAATTACACATGCAATTACAATTACAAGTAATTTGTAATTGAAAATGTTCAGTTACAAATTACAAGTAATTGTAATTGAAATTTATTCAATTACAATTACAAGTAATTGAAATTGAAATATTTTTTAATTGAATTCTGTAATCCAAAATTTATAATTGAAAAGCAAAGTAATCGAACAATATTTGTAATGGATTACATTTACTAGTAATTAGCAACTATTCAAGTAATCAATTACAATAATTTTTTCTTTTATGCTAAATACAAAAACATATCCATACATGCAGATGGTTTTTCTTGATGTCACACGATAAAAAAAATTTTTTTTTTTCAATACAACCGATTTTAACAGATTTCCTCGACGGAAGGAGCAAATAGGAGCCGAAATAAGTAACTAGCATTCGATACGAAAATCAAAAATGCCGAAATAGTGTACTATAGTAATCGCTACTTGCAAACTAATTCCTCCTTTTTTGTAAGAGATCCCTGAAAAAAATTATGTCAATAGATTTTTTTCTCATTGAAACGAACTTTTAAATTTCCGTTTTATATTTTAAATTCCCAAACCTTATTTTGTTATAAAATTATTTGCAAACATTTTTGCTTGCTGTTCCTAAAGTTAAAATTTCAAAATTTTGATCATTTTCGGATCAAGGATCGCAGGAAAAGAAGAAGGTACTTATTTCACACGCGATCGTACGTTTGAAGTCGGGAAAACTATTGATTTTCGCTGTTTGAACCAAAAATCTCTAGAAAAGTAAACTTTTTTCTTTTTTCTTCGACCTACTTACTTGATTAATTTATATCAAGAAATATAGGGGCTTATTATAAAAGTCTACATCGTGTTGATAGTTGACAAATATCTACATTTTGATATGAAGAAATGTCAAATTAATCAACTATCAACGCGAACTTTTAAAATAAGCCGCATAGCTAAAATCGTTAATGTAATTAATTACATTTTCGTTTCAAATTACTTCGCAAAAGTAATGGATTACAACTTTCTGAAAGATCACATTTTAATGGATTACTAATCCAATTACAAAAGTAATTTGAATTAATTTTATTTGAATTTTTAAATTACATGTAATTGAAATTAATGTAATTGAAAAAGTTTCAATTACAATTACTTTTAATTGTCTTTTTCAATTTCCAATTACAGATTACTTGCAATTGTAATTGAAAGAAATGTAATCCCAAAAAACCCAAGTCTGTATCAAATCATAGGAACTACGATATTATATCATAGGAACTACGGTTTCAAACCTTGTAGTACATTTCTATAACTTCTTAATTTTGATATGAATTCTTGTCGGCGGGTTCGATCCCTGCTCCAGCGAGCGTTTTTTTTTTTTTTTTTTTTTTGCAAAAGTAGATAATTGAACACTTATATTATTTAAAAAACTTAGAGAAAAAACATTTTTCCAATCTTTTTATGCTTAAAAAATTGAAAAAGATTCTATAGGAATTTCTTGCAAGAGCTTGTGCGTGACGTTTTGGAAGCAACTATTTATTGGTTGGCAACTTACTTTCTTGTTCACCGTATTTTTTCCTTGAAATTTACTTGCCTGTTTTATTCTCCATTTTTCCACCAATTTCTTTGGCCTGTGACAGTGCTCGAACTCGGACCTTCCAGATTACAAGTCTAGCACACTTCAACTACGCCATCGCGTAATATGATTTGAGCTTGCTAGTTTCATTATATCAATATAGGTGGGAGGTGGGAAACAGTAGAAACTATTAGATTGACAGTAGAGCTTATTGTATTTTACTTATATTCTATGACATTTCCATCGTACAATGTATGATGGACATATTTCTTCCACAGTAGAAACTATTGGATTTACAGTAGAAATTATTGTATATTACGTAGATTCTATTAAATTTCCATCGTAGATTCTATGATATCTTAATCGTAAAATCTATGATGGACATAAATGTTCCACAGTAGAAACTATTGGATTTACAGTAAAACTTATTGTATTTTACGAAGATTCTACTATATATATCTACGTCTTCCTATCGTAGAAACAACAATGCACAATTTTTTCAGTGTATGAACCCCACAACGTTATACTCTCAAATTAATGGACCCACTTTTGTTGCGTCCTACTTGTTGCTATACATACGACGCAACTACAGTGGCCCTCTTTAATTAAAAATTTAATTTTAAATTTAATTTAACCAATGAAAGTTGTTGGATTGATTCTCAGAGTAAGTAATAGGAATTTTTTAAGGAGCTTATGCATGACGTTTTTGAAAGCAAGATGGAAACCTTGCCTTATGGCTCGCAACTTGTTTTCTCCTTCCTGCGAAGTACAGTTTTTTTTTCCTAAAATTTTTACATGCCTTTTTCAAGTATTCATTTTTCAACACATTTTTTTTTTTGTGCCAGCAACAAGACTCCAACTTCAGATTGCTGAGCGCACACGCTTTCTTCTACGCCACGGACATTTTCTGATTCACGTGCAGGAAATATAATACATGAATGTGTGAGCAAAGTTAATATGAAACAAGTAAGGGTGTTATAGTCTGGCAAGCCTGACAATAGAATACCCGACACAGACACACATAGTCAAATAATTTTTAATATCAGGAGTTGTTTAAGGCCATAGGGGCCCCATATACCGCATTTTTTTAAATTTCTTTATGCAAACCGCCCCTTTGACACGCCCACTTTTCCAATTTTTCGGAATTCTAATCGGAGCCTTAAATATACGCTCAAATTCCAAGTTTCATTGATATATTTGGAAAAAGTCAGATTTTGAGGCAGTTTTCGGATTTTTGTGACAGACCCTAGTACTGGAGGTACCCTTAATAATGAACTGATCCAGAAAATTTTTGGGCAGGATGTTTATGGTTACAAAGGAAGTATAAATGCCAATTTTTGTTCAAGTCTCATAGGCGTTTCGGGAGTAGGAGACAATTTTCGAAAAACGCCCTTCTACCACGCCCATTTTTCTGATTTTTCTAAATCACATTAATTGGCCTAAAATATGTTCAAATGCCAAATTTCATCAAAATATCTTGAAAAACTCCGATTTTAGAGCAGTTTTTGTGATTTTCGTAACAGACCCTAGTACTGGAGGTACCCCTAAAAATGGTCCGATCGGGTCCATTCTCGAACTTAGTCTTACTCATGTCCCCGTGAGCACGCATACAAAATTTTGTCAAGATAGCTCAACTCCTTCGATAAGATAACTGTATACAGACAGACGGACAGACAGACAGACGGACATGTCTAAATCGAATCTCCTGGTGACGCTGATCATTTCTATATACATTTTGTATAGTCTATCTCTACTGGTTCTGAGTGTTACACACAACCCAACAAACGCAATATACCCTCGACACAGATAGTGTCGGGTATAATGACCATTTCGCTGCTGGGATATTTGTATATGCATACACGCAGAGAAAAAATATCACATACCTACCCAATTATATTTTGCAGGCATTACATATGTAATTGGGTATGATGGAATTATATTTTCATAATTGCGTCCAATTATATTTTTCATTGCCTCCAATTATATATGTAGTTGTATCAATTGATAAAAAAAATAATTTCAATTACATATATAATTCCGTCCAATTAAATATATAATCGGCTGCAATGATGTATGTAATTGTATCGAATTATATACATAATTGCGTCTAATTAAATTTGTGATCCCGTGCAATTTAAAATACATTCTATATAGCAATATAAAAAGGGGTATTCTCCACGATTGGGCGGAATATATTTCACCACGTCATATTCGTGGTCCACCTGCCCCTTGGAGTGCCTAAGGATTTTAAAAATTCAAACACGTTATATACGAGCGAAATAATAAACCATTTGAGAAATATAAGAACAAAATGTAAAATAAATACAATCATATATAATATATAATTGCATCAACGCTTTAAATTGTAAAAGTAATCAGATGTAATTACATATGTATTCAGAACGCAATTACATATGTTATATGATAAATTTAAATGCAATTATATAAGTAATTGAGTAATTGAGTATTTTTCATTTTCTAATTATATTGTAATTGGCTCCAATTAATAATGCAATCGGGGCAAGGCTCCAATCACATATGTAATTGGTTCCAATTATATTTCGGGAACTTATTTCTCTCCGTATATGTAAGTGCAAAATAACCGCTTTGTGTGCTTAAACTATAGATGGAATTAAATAAGGTATCCATATACCTACTTTTTGAATTCAATAAGATTTGCTTTTACTATGAAATAGGCTCCATCTTAAAGCGTTTTTCTTCGAATATCGATATCTTATCATAACATCAATTTTATAAGAATGTCACATGGCTTGATTAATATGGTTACCTTATTATTTTTCTATTTTGAGATTTTTCCCATATTCTTCAATAGAAATAATAGCATATTCTTAATGAAATATATAAGGATATATATTAAAATGTTTTAAAATAATTTTCTTTATCGCTCAATTAGTCGATCTTATTGCTTTTATGGGGTAATATTTTTCTTTGTGTAGCATTTGAAGTCTACGATTTAAAATTTGCTTAATTTCAAAATTTGTCCATAAAAAGTATAAAAATAGTCGCATTTATTATTTGGCTTGCAATTCTGGAAATTACCTTTTAAATATTGACAGGCAACGTGGACAAAATCTCCGCAATCCGTCAATGGATTCATTTAATCTGCTATTGAAAGGGGTTCGAACTCTTCCTGCTTTAGTTCGTATTAACTTTATTATGTTTGATGGCTGCGTGCGTTTAGGCTTGGGATTTCCATTGTTTCGAAATAGATCCGAATTTCATCGCCGGAAGAGGCTTGAGATCGTTCAAGTGCGCAATTTGTCTACACGCTTATGATGACCAGTTTCGATTCATCGAAAGATCTCACGATATTAGAATTTTGTTAGCAATAAATGCCCTTGGCTGACTTATTTTCTGATGCGAGTTGAGTGCAAGGAAACAGCCGAAAGCGTTCTTTGTGAAGCATTTTGGAAGAAACTTGATTGTTGCCAGCCACCGGTTTTCTTATTGATGATTATAAACCATCACTCGGCACAAGTCGGAGTCTGTTTACGTTCTCCTTTAGGTGTGCTTAAAACGCCTAAGGTAAGATAATTTTGTACTTACTAATTTTTTATTTCATAAATTGTCTATTTATACTTCAACATTGAATCACTTCGGCTAGAAATAAAAAACTTCATATTTAACTTGAAATAGTGTTATAGTAAGGCAATCGTGACAGTATAATACTCAACATATGAACTCCCTCATTTACTCCGGGTGTAAGAAACAGTTTTCAAAAAGTCATTAGATCTTAAAGCAGTTAATCTGATTTTTACAACAGAGCATAGTATCCCAGAAGCGAAATAGTCATTGCATTCCAACGACGTCTATGCTTGAATCGACTAAAAGGTAATGCAAGTGCATTAAAATCTGGGTGAAATGCTCCCAAATGTTATCAATTCTAAAATATCGAATATCTCATCAACTCATTCAATATGCTCGACTTAAAATAAGGAGAAAACTTCTTATTCGCTACTTTTCTACTAAAATTCATATTTTTATGAATATTAAGTACATAAATAGATACCTTAAGTAAGTACATACGATGCTCCAATAGCTCGATTTGCTCTAACGTTAATATTAGAAATCTAGTAGCATAGTGAGTAGCGTGTGCCCTAATGAATCCAAGGGCTGGAGTTAGAATTCTTTCGCAGCCGAAAGAAGGGTGTGGAAAAATAGGGATTTCGAAAGCGGCGAGTAAATTTGAAAGAAAAATTTTTTCCACTCTTGGAGAACAAAAACTAGGTGCCAACCATAAAAACAAGCTTCCACACTGCCTCCAAAAACGTCATGCGTCTTTTAAATTTTCCAATTAGTTCTAGTGAACTTTAATTTTTTATTTTTTGCATTAAAACTTTGGTCGAAATCTTGCGATTTCTCTTAGAGCCAATTTCACCAAGCATATTTAAATACGAATCATCGTTTAGGCACAGATTTTCATTTGCACCATCCTAAATGGCATCTCGTACTTAAGTGTCCCATATCGGGCACTTAATTAGAGTTTATGCAACTCTGTGTATTCCTAAAGAAAACAGCTGATTCAAGAAGACACTTTCTGTATGCAGACTTACCCAGCAAACATTTAGCCTAACTAAATAAAACGAACAAAGAGGATCCATTTTTATTCAATTCGATCGAAGAATCAAAAACAATTATATTATCAAGCATTCAAAATAAACATTTT
Organism: Chlorops oryzae; assembly: GCA_020466095.1. Classification (NCBI taxonomy): domain Eukaryota; kingdom Metazoa; phylum Arthropoda; class Insecta; order Diptera; family Chloropidae; genus Chlorops; species Chlorops oryzae. The sequence goes on along the minus strand of CM035808.1, from coordinate 57,761,384 downwards.
TGAGGCCTACACAAACAACAAACATTCAATGCGGCTGATTATTTTGGTTGGATTTGCTAACTTCTAGTAAATTAGAGAAAAACTAAAAATTTAATATAACACATACGTTTACGAGTATGCTTGAAAAGAATTTGGAAAGCTTTTTCAAAACAAATGATAGCACCTTTGTAAAAAGTTTATGAGTAAAGCCATGTCAAGTGACACTCGAAAATGCCGTCAAATCACGGATTTTCAAAATATTTTTTTTTTCTAAAGTGTATATTGTGCCTATGTTTCAATATTAATATTTCGTGAAAATTTCAATTTTTGCTTATGTTATTGACAAATGAAATTTTTAATTTTTTTTTAAACGATTAAATAGAAAATTTTTTTTCTCCCAAACTACAAATGATAATGAGATGATGTTTTTTTATAATGATTAAGAATTGGATGCACTACATTTAAAAAATAATTTTTGTATTGTTATAAACAATATATTTTAACCATCCTTTGTGCGGACGGGCCTGGCCAGGCATATTTCATTTTGACACGTTAATTAAATATAGTTCTAATTAAGCTACGAATCTGTGCTTCTCGGTAGGAAACTAAAATATTACACCTTAGTTTATGCGGATAGTGCCTGGCCAGAACCCTGTGTATTTTGTATGGCAATACATGAGATATAGCATGAATTTATCGCTTCACTCGGCTGATTTATTGCTTTTATGGACTTAACACATCCAAAGTGGTTTGTTTGTTTACCTAGCACACCTATGAACATATTCACATGTGTGTAAATGCACAATAGTGCTGCGACCAACGAAAAGATGGACATTCGCTTTTTTTTTGCAACATACTTGATGTGATGGGTCTCGCTGCCTTTACTGTTTGCAAAGAAATTGACCATATCAATAAAAAAGATGCACGGCGTATATTTCTATACAATTTATCGAAATCTTTGGTAATGCCCAACGTCGAAAATCTTATAAATATTGCTAACATTCTTAAACACCCATCGTGTCGTCGTGCATTCGAGTCATTTATCGGCCGTCCACTAGGCATTCCAAACCAAATGATAGCATCGACATCAAAAGGACCCGATACACTCAAAGGAAGAAAAGACTGCCGTATTTGTTCACAAACAGACGACAAGGGTCGCCGTAAAACTCGATTTTTTTGTTCAAAAAGCTTTCATCCGGTATGCCAACAACATTCAAAAATTGATTATATATGTTTCAATTGCATTCCACAACCACCAGAGTAATCAATTGTACAAAAAATCAATCCATTGAAAACGCTCTCAAATCCGAAGTCGAATTTTTGTTTTTTTTCTTGTTTAGGTTGCTTATGAAATGCACTAACCGAATACAAAAATCAGAATTAAAAAATATGTATTCCAACGGATTATATACGCGTCTAAAAATTGCATATTTGTCCATACAAATACACGTAAGTATATGAGGGTCTGGCCAGGCATCATCCGCATAAAGTAAGTGTAACATAGCAGACTGTCCGCACAGAGGAGGGTTAAACAATAGCATTTTTCAATGCTTTCTTCACGCTGCAAAAGAATAAAACTTATGCAGAATTGTGAGGATAACGATTACCTTCAATAATCTGTAAAAAAATTTTGTTACTTTTACTCCGTTTCGGAGATATTAACCTTTTTGTCACTCAGTTCGCCATCCGATCGCACCTGTGCGCTTGGTTGGTTGCAGTCGCGTCGGCTTGGTAGCGGCGCAAGCTAGAGCAGTGATCTTCGCCAATTTATATGCACATGTGTCGCTCTCCAACGTGGTCAGGCGCAATAACAATAACATTAGATATATGGGCCAAAATTTTTTTTAATGCCTTAATTTCTGTCTCTATCAATGAAATTCAGTTTTTATGAAGGAGAAAATCAAATTAATAACCAATTAATTTTAGCAAAAAATTTATTCATAACAAAGTAAAATACTCTAGTCGAATTGAAAACAAGTAAGGATGTTATAGTCAGGCAAGCCTGACAATAGAATACCCGACACTAACACACATGTTCAAATAATTTTTAATATTAAGAGGTGATTAAGGCCATAAGGGGCCCAATATACCGACTTTTGTTAAATTTCTTTACAAAAAACCGCCCCTTTGCGAAGCCCAGTTGTCCAATTTTTTTAAATTCTAATCGGAATCTTAAATACACTCCAAATCCTAAGTTTCATTGAAATATTTGGAAAAAGTCCAATTTTAAAGCAGTTTTTGTGATTTTCGTAACAGAACCTAGTACTGGAGGTACCCCTAAAAATTGTCCGATCGGGTTCATTCTCGAACTTATTCTTACTCATGTCCCCGTGAGCACGCATACCAAGTTTTGGAAAGATAACTCAACTCCTTCGATAAGATAACTGTATAGAGACAGACAGGCGGACAGACAGACGGATGGATATGTCTAAATCGAATCTCCTGAAGACACTGATCATTATATCCGACACACTCTGTGTCGAGGGTATATTGCGTTTGTGTGGTTGTGTGTAGCACCCAGAACCAGTCGAGATAGACCATACAAAATGTATATAGAAATGATCAGAGTCACCAGGAGAATCGATTTAGCCATTTCCGTCTGTCTGTCCGTCTGTTTGCATACAGTTTTCTTATCGAAGGAGTTGAGCTACCTCGACGATATTTGGTATGCGTACTCACAGGCACATGAGTAAGAGTAGTACTAGGGTCTTGTCTGAAAATCACAAAAACTGTTTTAAAAATTGAGTTTTTCAAGACATTTTGATGAAATTTGATAGTTGAACATATTTAAAGCCAAGTTATTCAATTTCCAAAAATTGAAAAAGTGGGCGAGGCCGAAGGGCGTGTTTCGAAAATTGCCTTTACCAATTACATAAGAGAGGATAAGAACACTTTTGGGCGCATAACGTAAGCATATTTAACCATAAATAAGACGCCGATCCTAGCAACGTAAATGCGAGAAATTAACCCAAAAGCTAGTACTCTTGAAATACTCCGTCCGGGAGTACTCACAATAAAACTGATTGCTATATGTATGAAAGGTGCCTATAGATAGGTACTTAAGCTAACTCCCGTTTAGATCGAAGGCTGCTTTGCTAACTTTGAATGATGAGAAGCAAAGAGGAGAATAAGAGGAAATATGACACAAAAGCAGCGTACGCTCAATTAGAATTGAGGAAATGGGATATTGAAGAAAAACCAAATTTATACCCAGCGTAAGCAGAGTATATTAGTTTTGTGCAAATCTTGTAACAGCCAGAACTAAGCTCCGTAGGTATAAACATATGTATATATTCTTGATCAGGATCAAACACTGAATCGATTTAGACATGTCCGTATGTCCGTCCGTACGTGGTCGGATCTCCTCCGAAACGGCTGAACCAATCAAGTCGAAATTTGGCACACAGGTATCGCCGATAAAATTCAAGATATTAATCTCTTGCAAAGCAAACCCTAGAATTGTTAAATTTTCAACTGCGTTGCAGTACATAAAATTTCTTAACCACGAAATATAGACTTCGAACGCACCTTCACCTTTCAGGATTCAGTAACCAATTCAGTACCGTGTCGGGTTCGCTTTATAGACCATAGAGATTCACAGCACAAAACTTAAGGCGTTGTCAATACCCATTTATACGTTAAGACATTTCAATATTCTAGAGTCAGACTCAAGAACAATTGTTTTGAGAAAATTAAGTAAGTAGAGAAAGACGTAAGAAGAAAAGAGACGGTGTTTAACTGTTCCGGAACAACCTTCTTCATACTTCAATCAATGCTTCTCTTTCTTTCCCATGTATTCAAATGGGACAATTTCGAAACATGTTTCACAAATCTGATCCGGCATACAGTGAAAACAATTTTCCCCAGCAAGGGACGCTCGGGGAGGGAGAAAAGCACTTGTATGACACATCCCCTCGCTCCAGGCCAGCAAAAAATGTGTTTCATTATCGATTTGTCTTAACGTGTAAATGCGTATAAATCTTATTTATTCTTTGTGCCGAATATCTAAAAGCTTCCAAAAGGTGTATATTTGGCTGAAGTTAGGACATGGTGTAAGATGTGGCTATTTTTTTATAATCGGCATTTACAATGCTTACACGACCCGCTAGATACGTGTTCACTCGACACACTTAAGTCTATCTGTCTCTGCCCACACGATTTTTTACTGGTGGCAAAAAAAAAAAAACAGATAGTCTTAAATGTGTCGAGTAAATACGTATCAAGTGGTCATGTAAACATGGTATGTAATTGATTAAGAGTCACATAAAAATTGACTGAATGAGTCAGTTAAGTGTTTTAGTGAAAAAAGCACGTGTGCGGCACACCGACACATGAAGGGAAATACATAGGCAAGAGTACATAAACACGCACACGGGTAACTGATCAGTCAGACTGAATGCTTATGTGGCGCATTAATGAGCGACCATGAAATATATGAAATTTTGGGGAAGAAGTTGGAAATTGTTTCAGAAACCGTTTCGAACCGGTTTCGGTGTTTCGGTTTCGGTTCGGGAACCGGTTTCCAAAAAAAACAAAATATAGCTTTTGGTTTTATTTCGGTTAGGAAAATAGTCCGGTTAAAATCGGTTACGGTTGCGGTTTCGGTTCCGGTTGCACGCCCTGATTTTAATGATGCAATCAGATTTGACAGCTCCAATTCACATAGGAATTAATTTTTAGAAAAATATTGACGAAGGAAAGTATGGTCAAACAAAGGAAGCTATGGACAAATTGCTGCCGATGTTTAACACCACTTACTTATGTGAAAGTTCCTTCTCCTTCCACAAACTAAATCAAACACGTGATAGAAGTAAACTGACAAATAAACACCTTCAGGATTTACTTCGCATCAAATGCTACCAGAATGATATAGATCTCAATTGCTTTGTTGAACATACTCCTTCTTCGCAGTATTAAATGACTTCATATATTTTTTCTTCATTTATTTCTTCATATATTTTCATATTTTTTTTAATTTTCCGTTCATTACTTTTCTTATATCTCTACAATTTTTTCAGTCAGAAAAATTTGCACAAAATGTCTATGAAAGTTGGTTTTTCAATTTAACGTACAAGTTTTTTTTCACTGTAAGCTTTTAAAAGCTTTCAACACATAGACACTTATGCGTTTGTATCGTACCCTGACAACCTCTAAAATAATAGTTTAAAAACAAAAAAGCTTTTAGGAAAAATATTTATGGTAACAAAATTAAAAAGTTTTTCAATCCAAGACATGATTTTTTGAAAGTTTTTTATGCATATAATTTGCTTTTTCATCCCTGAGCGTAGGAATTGTTTTATTTTAAATTATTTTTAAAATAGTTTTCATAATTAAATTATTTTTATACATCAAATATTACCCGATTTTTCACATTTTCATCCGCCTTCGCTGTGGTTTGAACCGGGAACCTTTTATCCGCTGGGCGAGAACGCATGCTCTATGCTATTGAGGCCTCTGAGATGTGTTCAGCAAATATGTTAAATGAATGAAATCTAGCTGGAGAAACCTCGTTGATTGTTTCTATCGCATTCACTGCAGCAAAAACTCACAAAAAATAAATATATAGACTTCTTAATGACATGGTCGACATAGAAGAACTATACATATTGACTCATTGTAGACATTGGGTCATGTGCCGACAGGCTTCCAGCAGGGCATTTTTAGGGCACCTCCACACGAGCGGTTGTTCGCGGCGCTTTTCAAAGAAATGAATGGAAGCCTTCACACGAGCGTGCGTGCCGCAACGTTACCGCAGCGGCGATGAACGTTGACTAGCGGCAAATTTTCCCGCACGAGTTTCTCTGCGCCGCAGGGGTAACGCTGCGGTTTTGCGTTGTAGAAGTGTTCGTTGTATGTACTATAGTCGTGGATGTAAACAATAAAAAATATCGCGACAAACGTTATAAAAGACCGCTTGCGGGAAGATGGACGATATTTTCGACGAAAAAATTTTTAGTTCGATTTTAACCGTCTATCATAATATATGAAATAAGCGGAAAACATTTTTTTTTCGTGTCCAAAGGTTTTATTAACCCTTTTCTGGATGAAATATTGAATTTCGATAAAAATTTTTTCGCTATAAATAGGTTCGTTAACCCTTTACTGCTATTTCCATGGTTAAAACGATACTGAAACTATAACGCGCCGCGCCGTCTGAAGTGTAGCTATTTTATCATTCGCGGCACCAAAGATTTGCCCTCGTGTGGGGTCCCTTAAGGTTACCTCTAGTACTTGGTTCTGTTGTAAAAGTTACAAAAAACTCCTATAAACTTTAAGTTTTAAGGTAGTAAATGTAAGTAATTGCCAAAATTTGGATAAGTGAGTGTGACAAGAGGGTAGTTTTTCTTAAGAAATTGGTTACAATACAAATACAAATTGCAATTGCAATACAGGCCCTTAATGGCCTTCAAAAACTCCAGAATACCTTGTCTTAACGCTAGTGGTCTGGGGCCTGTTTTAAAATATGTTCGAACATACAACTTCTGCACCGGGTGTTGTATGGTCGGGCTCGCCTGATTATAACACCCTTAATTTGTTTTTTAAAGAAGTGGAAAAGACGACTTTAGATCATGACAAAAATAATTTTATTGTTCATTTAGTCTTTATTTAGAATGCAAATTAATTGTTTTCCAATCCGTTAGCTTAAGCAAATTGTATTGAATAAATTTTTTAAAAAATAGAGTCCGTTTTGATAATGTAGAAAGTAGAGATTAATATATATATACATAAGTAAATAAAGATAGAGCTGGAGAAGTGTTACTTCAGTTGGGTGGTCTAAAGCACACTCATTTATTTCTTTCGTGATTTGTGCCGGGTATTGTGCTGTCAGATTCGCCTGACTTTAACATCTTTTTTGTCGTACATGGCCAATTGCTTTTCCGGTTCAATCAAGTATTCAATCGTGTTAAAAGAGGAAGGAAGCTCCATTCCGAAAAGTTAGCAAGGCTAAACAAAAATCCATACTGCAAGATTAAATTAAAAATATGCGCTAAATCAATTGAATGTGCATACAGATTTTCCACAAAGGAAGCTACATCATTAAAGTACAAATACGGATGCAACGCGTTATAAAAAGTCTGTGTAAAATTAATAGAGCCTGCTTAAAAAATTGAGCATGACTTTTAAGAACGTCTAGAATATTTCTCGTAAGACTCAGAGCAAACTGAATACCTTAACTAAGAATGTATTCGTCCGTTGGATTGAAGATTCATAAAAACACATTCTCTGCATGGGTTCAATTGCTTCCATTTGTTTTCAGAGTATCCAAAAACAGTTTATGTCGGCCAAACTGTAGCATTCAGAAGTCAGTGACAGATCAGAACACATATGGTTAACACATGTCTTCACATCGCACATAAGAGCGAGTATAAAGACATGCAACCGAGTTCATTTTACTTGGACGAAAAAATTACAAAAACGGGGATTGAAATAAGAACTTGAACTCGAAAATGAATTTATACATTCGAGAGATCTTCGAGCTCATCGCAAGATAAAATTTTTTGTCAACCTTACGCGCCAGTTGAGCTCAAAATGCGTTAGAAATTTCTTATTTTATATTGAGATCATGGAAAATGTATTCAGTTAAAAAATTATTAAAATTGTACGATAAAGGCATTTGAATTACAATTCACGAGTCGCCACAAATAGCGCTTGAGAACTATTTAAGTACAATACTGTCTGCTTGTTCTAAAACAGAGAAACGCGATAATATGTCGAAGGAGTTGAGCTATTTTTAAATCCCTTGTACGGATTTGTGATCTCTCTCTCTCTCTCGGTTCTTATTTTTTGTAAAACCTGCATTGCACTTCACATTGAGTTACATTGGCGGTAAGCGGTTGCGGCTTTCATCTGCAATACCTTTCATCAACGCAGTCATTGAACGAAAAACAACAGATTTACTATATTACTTCAAGCACAATATTTCGCTCCAGGTAATGCATAAAGTTCTAAAAGGTAACGCAGCCTACAAGATGGTTCACAGAGCCAAAAGACCATATAAAATACCCTTTAAATCAGGAAAAATTTTCGGAGATTTCTCTTTAGTTTTTCTTTAGTTCTTTAACCAATGCAAGAAGAAAGGCATTGAAAAATTTTGTTCGGCCGTTTATAATAACAAAAACAGGAGAGCATTTTTCGTGCAGCTGAATAGGTGACTTATGAAGAATAGCATAACTAAAAATTTTAAAAAGTAGAGTTGTGACTAATATGCCATTCAGACGACATCGAAATCCCGGGATTACGGCACTTTTGAGCATTTAACTCGATATTCAGTCGAAATCCAGGGGATTTCCCATACAAATAAATGTTAAACGAAATCCGCTCAGAAATTGGATTTCAACGAAATCCTAGGGGAAATCAGGAACAAACTGAATGCAACTCTTTGTTTTTCGATAAGTATCGATGAAATGCTGCAATACTACTGTCAAATTTTGAAAAAACCAAAGTAAACAAACAGGCAATGCTGCCAGACGCAAACTAAAAACTCCCTACAAACTAAAAAAATCCTTACAATTCTTAACGTTTTTCCCTACCACAAATATCGTTATTTTTTTTAAAATAATATGCCTCTTGCCTACAAAAATAAATGACTGGCCATGAATATGGTAGGCTAATATATATGAGAATCTTTCAGGGTAGTCTGGAACTCCGAATTGTACTAAAGTCATTTGAAATTTTGTTTTTTTTTTGTTAAATAAAAAGTTTCTTTCAAAAATTTAGTTCTTTTGCTGTGGTTCAAGTAAAAATGATTTCATTAAAAATATGAATGGGCCTTATCTTGAAGCGGTAAATAAAACAGTTTTCAATTTATTCAAAAAAACCTATACAAATCTATTTCAATTTTCAATTTGTAGACTATCGACGCTTAACGAAAGCTTCGACCGAACTTTTTCACATAAACATATGTTCGTTTTTTTTTGTCTTTTAATTAAGTATATGAAACCAAACTTATACAAAATTTTTAAATATTTTGGAAATACATCAAAAATTCCGTACATTTGCCGTTTTAAGAAATTGTTTTTTGACCTACAAGTATTTTTTGTTTAAAAAATCCCTAACAATTTGTAAGGAAATTTCTCTACAATTGGCAGCACTAAAAAGATGAATGGGTTCAAAACCAAATCCTCTCAATGGCGATATTGTCGTGTGAACGCTTGGTTTCGTATGGATTTCACAAAATCCAAGTGCCGAAATCCGGAATTTCGTGCTGCTGAATGGATTTATAAGCGACAAAAAGCAAATTTTACAGGAGAGCGTTTTTTCTGATCTCGTTGGCACTGACTGGATACGAATTTATAATTTTAGTGCAATATCTCCTTAATATTGAGCTTATCGTCGTTAATTTACTAGGGATGAGTTTCAGGCTCTAGGCATATTTTCATAAAAAACCTTATTTCGGAAAAAATGTCACTTTCGAATTTGGCGGTTATGGTCGATATTATTCTAGATATTTTCATGGAATAAAATTTCCTTACTTTTCCAATTTAAGTAATTACCAGGGCTAATCAAAATATTTATGAAAAAACTTCAAAATATTTATTTAATATTTAAGAAAAAACACTCAAAATATTTGCGATAAATATTTACGATAAAAATTTATTTCAAAGGTATTTTCCATATATCATTGGTTTAAGTAAATTTTGCAATAAATTATGAGATGTTTCGAAGATTTTCAAAAATGAATGAACGTCGGCTTTTGTCTAAGACTCGTTTATAATCAGAGAAAGTTTTCAACATCACAGCTGACAATGGTGCGTATTTAAATGCTTGCAACTCGTTTGGAGTTAATTCATCATATATTTATCTGGCTCATTGAATTTATGACCATTAATATCATTGAAATTTTTACAACGTAGCAAATCCAGTATTTTTGTGGACAACAGAATCATATTTATGATTTGAAACGCGCGCAAGAGCAAATGTTTTTGATTTTTAAACCTACTATGAATTTGAAACGCGCGCATGAGCAATGTAAGCATTTTTGAAAAAAATTGTCACAGCGTTATGAATTATGTTTATCTGATTGGAAAGCATGCTTATTCAAGTATATCTACTGATATTCGTATATAATATGAAATTTTAGCCGAATTATTTACGGAAAATCAAAATTTGCTGAATATTTATTTTTGCCCAGAAGAGTCGAAATATTTAAACAAATATTTATTATTTAAATAAATATTTTGATCAGCCCTGGTAATTACCATTGCCGAGGAAGACCATTCTTGAGTTTGTTCTTACTCATGTCTCCGTTAGTCTGTGTATTTAATTTCGTGAAAATAGGTGAATTCTTTTCAAAAGTAAATTGTAGATAGGAAAACACATATGTAGAAAGACAGGCCGACATACATACATAGCTTAAGCGATTCTCTCGGTGACGCAGATCAGTTCTGAACAGACGTGCTTTGTATGGTTTGAGTGGCTCCGAAACTTACACGCACGATCAGCATCTATTAACAACAGCGGATTTCCAGACTATTCGAAGAATATCCATTTCTACACTTTGTGTTACAGTAAGTCAGTGGCTCCTTAATTTTTTTGAAGTGAAAACTTCTATAGGCGCGTTGAGCAGGGAGCAAATCTTTAAGTTCCAAATGCATTTGTATATGTTGTAACCGTCACGGTCGTCGTGTACGTATATCTCGGCTATATTAGTGTGCGTAGCTTTCAGTGAGAAGCATTCCCAAAAAGTTTTATGTGATTCGTCGACGTAACACCCCAGTCGGCAATTTGATATTCCATGAATATCTTCTTTTGGGAATTCATTGATGACAAAGGAAAAATATTACGTCTTAAAAATTCGTGAGTGGTTAAAAACAAATTCTACGATAGCTATCATTCATTTTTATGACATCGCAATTATAATTTTGAACGACAAATTCCGCATAGAAACTATTGCAAAAATAGTAATAGCTAAACATTGCATATTCCGACTGGGAATTGATTCAACTCGCTCTTGGTTTCTCACTTTGACTTCGGTTCTTTCAGTTCATTCGATCTTCTTTCTCACTACAGCGCAAAGAGAGTATGCAAACGGTTGCCATTTAAAAAGATATAAAAGTGCCACAGCGATTCAAAAAGAGCCAATGGGAATTAAAAGGGTCCAACACTTATATTACATGTATATATGTATGTATATTGTAAAACAAAAATTTTGTGATGTGGATTAGGTCCGCTAAATCTAAATTATTTTGAGTGTTTGCACCGAAAATTTTTTGCTTTGAATTGGTCACTGAGTAATTTTTGTCGTGGCGTAAAGGCTCAGTTACTTTTGATTGAACGTTACTTGACTTAACTTATAGAAATCTGTTTTCCACAGATTCTTATCTTAAGTCAAATTAAGTTTTCAGTAACTGCTCCCATAGAAAATGTACTAAATACATCAAGTCAGCTGATTAAATAAGTAAAGTCAAGTTACGTTCAATCAAGAGTAACTGAGCCTTAATAAAGCCAAAAAAGAGCCAAATACAATGAAAACGAGCCACACCGCCGACTGTAAAATATAGTGTCAGTTTTGCGTTAAAACGCCAACTGTGGCAGCCATGAGTCATATCTGCTCAATAATGCGTGTATGTATGTTCCCAGCAGAATATAGTGTCGGCGGTGAACAAGTCCAAGCGTCTTTCATTGCGGACGCCTCGGTGATATGCTCAGCATGAGAGTGTCTGCGAGGTGGAGCGACATAGTCATGCCAATGTGTTTACATATAATTTTTAAATGCTCAGGATATCTCAATGCGCTATGCACTTTTCCTATGAACGTTTTTAGGGAACGTGTCCAAACTACGTGACCCTTTTAGGGGGGGAGGGGGGTCCTGAAAGTACTACACTTGGACAAATTGGTCACTTAAATTATTCTACGGATTGTCCCCGATGGGAGGGGGGGGGGGGGGTTAAAAAGTAGTAAAAAATGGTTCACGTAGTTTGGACACGTTCCCTTATGTACACATCGAATCATAGCACCGAAATTGAACATGTGGTAGGCGGTTGTAGGCGGTAGGCATTGTTGGCCGCTGGGACGGTTCATCGCTTCTGTAAGCAGCACTTTGGCCGCTGGGTACTAATAGAAAACGAAAGCTCGACGTTGTGATTCTTAGTATTGTCACTGGGCATGCAAATTATTGTATTGTACATATTGTATCTCCGGTGTCCTCGGATAATGATAGAGACGACGATGAAAAATCAAATGAATCTAAAATATATAAAATATTTTCTGGCGAAAAAAACTCGTCTCATTTTTTCTAAAAACCCAATTCCAATATGAACAACTCATCGCATTTTCTTTTTCTGGGTTTGAAATG
>CM035808.1:57724980-57749010 GCA_020466095.1 Chlorops oryzae | reverse complement strand
CATGAGTATTCTGAGGTTACTCGAAATATGACTTGTCAAAATGTACAGTATTTTATGTATCTACGGAGATCTACAGGGGGTGAATTTCAGAATTTCCTTACGCTATGTGGTTTGATTGCGAAGTAGGAAAAAAATTGTTATTGTCTACTTTAAGTTCGCATTCTGATCGTTGCCTCACCGAAAGGTAGTTAGCTGAACGGTTAAGGCTATCGCTCATCGAACTCGTGGGTTTTGGTTCGATCCCTGGCTCGGGTGAGAAAAACTTTTTTTTTCATTATCAAGTTTTTTTATGTTTATATTTTAATTTATTTTATTTAATAGTTAATTTTGATAAAAAAAAAATTTTTTTCCTAAATTTTTAAGTATTTTTTCTTCATATTTTATCTTTTTTTTTTTTAATATGTGGGCAATTCCATCCTCACGGGTGGGACAGATCAACTAAAACCTTTCAATTTCTTCTTCATATCGGATTTATGGGTAAGTCTTCTATAATACCAAAAAGAATATTTTGATCCAGTTAATGAAAAATTTCAAAAATTTTATTAGTTTTGGAAATAAATGAGGAATTTGGTTGTGTCACGGGCGGGACAAATTTTGAACCTCAGCTCTAAAAGAAACTTCTTTGAAAGGAAAGTCTGCGAATGTATTTTACATTTCTATTATAATAGCTTGTTTTCTTACACTCAAAAAATTCCTTCGTAGAATCTACGATATCCGACGTAGAATCTATTATATCCGCAATTGATATAGGTCCAATTGCAAGATATCATAGATTCTACGACCGCTTTGCAGTAGTTTCTACGATGAGGAATGTCATTGATTTCAACGATATATAACGTAGATTTAACAATATTGCATCTTAGGAACTATATTGTTATTTCATAGGAACTACAATATCAAATCATAGGAACTACGATATAAAATCATAGGAACTACGATATAAAATCATAGGAACTACGATATCAAATCGTAGGAACTACGGTTTCAAATCTTGAAGTACATTTCGATAACTTCTTAATTTTGATATGAATTCTTGTCGGCGGGTTCGCTCCCTGCTCCAGTGAGCGTATTTTTTTTATTTTTTTTGAAAAGTAGCTAATTAAACATTGACATTATTTAAAAAACTGAGAAAATAAAGATTTTACCAAAATTTGTATGCTTGAAAAATTTAAAAAAAGATTCTATAGGAATTTCTTGAAAGAGCTTGTGCGTGACGTTTTGGAAGGCGCAATGAAAGCAATTCTATTTATTTGGTTGGAAAGTTACTTTCTGTTTTCCCCGTAATATTGCCTTGAAATTTACTTGCCCGTTTTATTCTCTATTTTTCCACAAATTCTTTTCTATTTGACAGGGTTCGTACTCGGACCTTCCAGATTACAAGTCTAACACACTTCAACTACGCCATCGCGTGATATGATTTGAGCTTGCTAGTTTTATTATATCAATATAAGTCGGAAACAGTAGAAACTATTAGATTGACAGTAGAACTTATTGTATTTTACGTAGATTCTATGATATTTCCATCGTAGATTCTATGATATTTAAATCGTAAAATCTATGATGGACATAATTCTTCCACAGTAGAAACTATTATATTTACAGTAAATCTTATTGTATTTTACGTTGATTCTATTATTATATATTTTTCTACGTCTTCCTATCGTAGAAACAACGATGCAAAATTTTTTCAGTATACAGAAAAGATTCCAAGCTATTAAATCTGTAAGGAATTAAGCAAATCTATCTTTTCCTTCTTACAAAAAACTTAAAAATGTATTGTCAACGGTGGGACAAGTACGGTTTTTTTTTTATACTAGACACACTCTGTGTCGAGGGTATATTGCGTTTGTTGGGTTGTGTGTAACACCCAGAACCAGTCGAATAGACCATACAAAATGTATATAGAAATGATCAGCGTCACCAGGAGATTCGATTTAGACATGTCCGTCTGTCCGTCTGTCTGTCTGTTTGTATACAGTTATCTTATCGAAGGAGTTGAGCTATCTTGACAAAATTTGGTATGCGTGCTCACGGGGACATGAGTAAGAACAAGTTCGAGAATGGACCCGATCGGACCATTTTTAGGGGTACCTCCAGTATTAGGGTCTGTTACGAAAATCACAAAAACTGCTCTAAAATCGAAGTTTTTCATGATATTTTGATGAAATTTGATATTTGAACATGTTTAAAGGCAAAATTTTCTCCTACTCCCGAAATACCAATGGGACTTGAAATGTAGAATTTCAGAGTTTTTAAAAGTCAAGAATTGATTCTTGATTTGAATGCTTTTAGAATTGATTGCTGGAAACAAGAAAAAATTCTAAAACTAATACCGCTCTTCTTGATTTAAGAATGTTTTTCGGTCAGTATGCTAAGTTCAAGCATGAAATTTTAAGAATGTTGCATTGTAAAATCAAAAATAAAATTCTTAATTTTAACATGACATTTTTCTATCAGTGTATTAAAAAACTTTTTACTTCAAGAACACTTACATAGCTAAATACTCGATATTTTGTTTTTAATGATTGTTTCAGAAATTAGGAATATTACTCATTTGAAAGAAATATTTTTCGCCGGCTATTTTTGAGAAATGAAAAATATTTTACTTGTTGATACACCAAGAACCAAAGTCAACATAGCAGATGCAACATGTGTATGAGAATTGTCCTTACCTTCTGTTTTCTTGAAGAAGCGAGACAAATATGTAAGCATATAAAAGATTTTTTGTTTCTGTGGAAGGATAAAACTAAGCATACAGATTTAAATTTTGCAAAAAGACGTCCAAGGTCAATCTCAATCAAGGATCAATTTCTGACAAGTCCTGTTGAGGTATTTCCCCCTTTAATATCTTATTTTAAAAAATAATCTATGTTACTTTAAAATGCAGCCGATTCCACTTAAAAGAACTTTATAAAAAAATGAAATCATTTTCGACGCTATCATCAATGAGAATCCAACCCTTCTATTATTCGCAGCATCTGCATAACGTTGCCAGAAGCGCATCTAACTTTTTGCAACACGTAAAAAGAAGATTAAAGGCCAGCATCAATGTTATGAAGAAAATACCATATGAAAATTTTAAAAGGGGACTGGCCCGGACAAGGGCCGCTGTAAAAAAATGAGTTCTGTCAAAATATATATTTTTGAATAATGTGAGCCTATTTCGTGGTCTTGACACACATGTGCCATCCCAACCACAGCCGCTTTGGTCTAAAGTTCTTTTTACCATAACATAACAATGCGTGTGAGAAGCAGAAAGGGACCCCAGCAAGGAATTTCATATGAATTTGAAAAATCTGTACTTGATTGCTTTTCTCAGTGATCCAAAGACATTCCGTAGTCAACATAGCCGCAGGAATGTTTTAATGCTTGCGAAACGTCTCATCATTCATGAATATCATAGAAAGAGATGAATTGCTATCTTTGATAACCTCTTTCAGTGCGTAGCCGATGATTGTGCATTTTATTAAAAAAAAGTAAATTCATCTTTTTATAAATTGATTGATTATTTAAAGAGTTGAAATTCTTGAACTTCTTATAATCTTTATGAGGCACTTTACCTAAAATGTAAAGATTTAGATTGTTTTTGTTAATGGTGTTACCACGTTAAGCGAATTATTAACTGACTAAAAAACTGAATTTGGGGAAGTTAATCATCCAATTATAATTGGCAATGGATAATTGGCTTATAAGCCAATCAATTTCGCATTTACAAACAGGGACGTGAACCGGTTTTAAACCGAACCGGTTTTGAACCGGAAAACCACTTTTATCTGCTGATGAACCGAACCATTAACCAAAACGAAGTTTTTCACAAATGTTGGAACCGAACCTGAACCCCATGTTGTAAAGGTTCAGGGTTTCATTTTTGCCTGCGACCATGCACAGTGGTCGCTCCCATAGGCCAAAAATAAAAAAAAATCTAAGGCGACATTCTTATGAAACTAGTATCAATACCATCTCTAAAATGAGTAAGGTAACCACCACTTCCTTTTTATTATGCACATGTTAACCCTAAATGGTAAAAAATTGCGTTAGAAGTGGGACCACGGTTAACAAATTTTTTAGTTTGAGAAATTCCCGAACCGATGAACCGAACCGAAACCCCGGTCCAAAGAAATAGAAAAACCGGTTTGACAAACCAATCCAAAAGTTCAAAGACGGTTCGAACCGCCGAACCGAACCGTGAAAATTTTCCACCCGCTTCATGTCCCTGATAACTTAAATATGTTTATGGAAGAAAACAGTTGTTTTTCTTAAAAAATTACAATTAAACATAACACAGGTATACAAGGTTTTGGACCAGAGAAACTGGATAGCGACCCTATAGGAATTTTTCGTGCTGATTCCGAATCTGGTACCCGTTTTTCTCTATCACGTCAAGTTTTTGAGAAATCGTTAAATAACGGTTTTTGACATTTTTACCTATAGTCTATGTCAATAATGAGGTCGTAGACCCTATATGCCTTAACCGATTTCAAAGTTTTGGTACTCATATGAAAGAGGAATGACAACGCAACATATCCTTTATACACAAATTTGGAATTGATTCAGTAACTTGGAAGCTAGAGGGCAAAAAACGCGATGCTGATTTCCAATTTTTAGCGATTTTGTTTAAAAACTTGAAATTCAAATGGTTATAATTTCCGAACCAAGGCTGGTATTCCAGGTCTTAATACTTTGAATGAAAGAACAATCAATTGAAAAAGTTTTGAGCCTAAAACAAAAAAATCCGTTGCGTCGTTTTAATTTTATGGGATTTTTCGCTGAAAATGACAAAAACGAATTTTTATTTTTGGTATATTCTTCGCTCGTTCATATGTATATTTCAGTTCGAATTGTGTATGTTGGTAAAACTGGCTTAAAAAACATAAAACTTAAATTCTATTTTAAACCTATCTTTAAAGCTAAAACCAATTTAAACTTTAAAAATGAACAGAATTTGAACTGAGCCTTTTGTATTGTTTACTATCTGTTTCGCGTATAAGGGACCAGCAATAGTCACTCAACATTCCTTCATCCCAAAAGCCCTTATAATTTTTTCAATCCTCTGTAGGTCCTGGTGAATGCGCTCTCCTTGTTCGTCGCTAGTTTTGATAGATAAACGTGATAGAGAAAAACGGGTACCAGATTCGGAATCAGCACGAAAAATTCCTAAAGGGTCGCTATCCAGTTTTTCTGGTCCAAAAGTTGGCCTTTATTTGTAAACTTGTGTAATTGAAGGGCGCTGAAATCTTTGCCATCAACGGTTTTTTAGATTGGCTCTACTTTTTGACATATGGGCATTTCCAGGTAATCGTACGCGGAATTCGTACGCAAATAGAGTTGAATAGATTTTACAAAAATTGGAGTGACTCCAAGAAAATGGTGTCGATATTGTTCCACTCAGAGAGTTTATCATTTGAAAAAAAAATTAAGTAGATTTGAAATGTTTGAGTCGGAAAAATCGAGCGAAATAGGGCTATATCGTACGTGACCAAAAACGGAAGTACTTTTGAGGTACTTGTAAAAATGTGCAAAACTCTGCGAATTAATGGAGTTTATTTTTTGGGCTCTAATTTCTTGCTCTTAGTGAAATATTTCTCCTTTTAAATTCGTTATGTTTAAATTAAAAAAATCTTTAGTTGATTTTATAGGGAACAAAGTTCATATATCTTACGTGACATATCGTACGTGACATAATTTCCCCCACTATTATTCTTCATTAATGACCAATAAAAAATATTTTTTCGAATCAAAAAACAATATATTTATAACAAACAAAGACAGTCCCGGTTAAATTTATTGTTTTTACGGAATTATTCGACGTTAAGTTTTCGCTGCCACCCAACCTTGTCATATACTTATTTAACTCTTATTTTTCCCAGCTCATTTGTTGCTCATTCTAAGCTCATCTCTTGTTGCCTCGTAATGAATTTTAGACATATGATAAAAAAAAAAATTAAAAAAAATTTCAATTGGGCTCTCAACAAATCATACCATTTTTTAGTACTTACGATATCGTACGTGACCAACTTGCTTGGCTTATAATTTTTTGTTTTACGAAATTAAAAAAAAAAAATTTTTAAATCTATTATTTGCCCGATGGCCTTGATTTGGAAATTAATTTTCGTTCACCTGCGACCGACAAATAACAAATGAGGAAGAAAAACAATGTTTTTGGTCATCGTACGTGACATTAGAATAGCATCCAAGGAAAATAAAAAAAAACACCGCTAATCGAACTCCTTATTTTCTTTTTGCTCATGAATCTACTTAATTGTTGTTGTAAGAATAATTTGAGAGTAGAAATGCAATGTTACAAATAGCTGAAGTGAGTCGTTTGAAGAGAGGAAGTAGTTGATCAAAACTGCTTAAAATGAATCAACGAGACAATTGACTTTAAGCCGTTATTTTTTTTCTTTCAAATTTTAATTGGCTGGAAATGCTTCCAGATTAATAAATTTTAGTATTTTTGCCTTCCATAGCCAGTGTTGGAAAAAAATTTCGAGCACTTTTATTTTTTCAGTCGTGGTTGACATATTCATGGAAATGCCCATATGTATTGCGGTTTAAAAATTATGGCTAACTTCATTAAAATATATATGTATTGTGGCCATATATTTATGATATTTGTAAAACTTAGTTGTAATTGCAACGGTAATTGGTATTTAATCAGTGGCGTTGCGTGCCTTGGCGGGGCCCTGTATCAAAAATTTTTTGGGGCCCATAGGAAGAGTAAAGACTTCTCACAAAGAAAAACAAAGTTGCATAAACTTAAAAAAAAACCGCCAATAAACACTACTATCCCAGCCGGAAATTTCACTGCTTCTGCAGTACTTCCGAAGTGTTGAAAATTCATACTGCGATTACTTCATTTGAAAATAGAGTATAGGCTGCTAACATGAATGAAAATATAATTTGGAACAAAGACTATGGTGCCAACGGGAATGAGAATTTTATTTTAAAAAATAGTATACGCCGTGGGGATCTGAGAGGGGAAGGAAAAGAAAATTTTCTAAATGTATTAAAAAATGGTTTTGAACTTGTATATTTTCATTTAAAATTATAAAAAGTTCGCGGACATGGTTATATTTCGTCACTTCCTGACTGTGACACATCACCACCTTTGCAAAGACTTAAGAGTTTCAATTCTTGAAACATCTTAAGTACAACCAAGTTATAAAGCTTTTGAGAATGTTAGCACACCGATTGAAAAACATCTTGTCATGAAAATATCATAAGATCTTCATTGAAAATAGGAGTATACAACCCTCTTTCAAATGAAAATTTTATTTGAAGAAGGGTCTGTTGCAACGAGCCCTTGCTTCTGTGATATTTTCACTAGAAAATCATTTGAAAAGGCACCAATTGGCTTCTTTACAAATGCATGCTTCACTTCTTCTGCATTAATGATTTTTTCATGTATACGATAATGTCCAGCTGGGACTCTACTCAAAGTGTCATCTCTACGTTACAATCAGTGCGTCGAAAAAGAAACCAAAACAAATCATAAGCAACCACCCAGCTTCCAACAGGACCTATTGTTTACAAAGAAGATAGAGATTGTAGGCGACCTGCTTTCTAAAAGCTTCAAAAGTATGCAAAATCGAACCAGTCACCCTTGAACCAAAGGATACTAGTATTAAGGTCGTGTGCATAACTGATCTCAAAGAGTAAGAGCCAGGAGTTCAAGGGCAGCTGAAACATCCGAAAAGCACGCATCTCGAGTAGAAGACATGCCAGTTCGAGCTTCTACTTCAAATTGCCGAAACATCCTCGGAACCCTTCGACTTGAAAGGCAAATTTCGACTTCTACTTAAGAACGAGATTAGTTGTCAATAAAGTGCATTCCTACGATAAAATTATGATTGGCATGCAATCGCGATTGTTGTATTGCCCTAACATAATTTGTGCAAACCTTTTTCGCCCTAAAATTTAAAAAAGAAGGCCTGGAATGTGTTGCTCCAATGGCCTTTTTTTTTTTTTCTTGTCGTATTTAAACCCAGTAAGCGGGAAATTTAGTTTTGTGCAAATCTTGTAAAGGGAGAATTAAGCTCCGGAGATATAGAAAATATTATTAGAAATGATGGAATTCAAAACTAAATCATTTAGAATTTGTGTCTGTCCGTCCGTCTGTCCGTCCGTCCTCTGTCCGCTGTCTCTGTCGCCTGGGTCGGACTTCTGAAACGGCTAAACCAAAATCGAAATTTGACACACATGAAATCGGGTCGAGTATGATCCAAGTAAAAATGGGCATCCGCCCACTGCCACGCCCACAAATGAATTTATTGTTTTTCAAGTAAAAGCTTGTAACTTGCGAACCACCAAACATTCAATTGAAATATTTTGGTGTACTGGTAAACTACGAAAAGGGAACAAATCCTGAAAAAAATGGGACGCCGTTTTTTCAGCCACGCCCACAATAACGCACAAATAAGGCTTAATCGAACTTTAAGTAAAAGGCGTAGAAGCTTAAAACGCAACATGGTTGACCAAGGCAATTGAAAGGTGAAGGAAAAAATTTTATGTGGGAAACTGGCCACGCCCCTGAGATTTTTCGTAACTTGAATAAAAAGGCTAAAGCTTCAATTTCGCAACATAGGTTCCGAGAATGAAAGTGTAGGGAATAATTTTTCCCTCCGCTCAGGCCACAAATAGAAACCAAAACATAGTGCGCTCATAATTTCGGACGCTGGTTTTTCAAAGTCGGGCTTGACCGACTTAGCTTTCTTACTTGTATATTAACTTATGAACTAACAATAAGTGAAAAATCTTAATACTAGAATCATATAATATTGTATTTATAATTAAATTTGTTCCGGCAAGCAACTGATTGGCTGCCTTTAAGTGGTTAATTGCTCAAACTTTACAGAGGGAATAGGAGAATTTATCTATAAAGAAGGCAGGTCACCTTTAGCTGTACTGTTGTTAATAAACAAATTTCTCTAATGAGTTCGGATGTTGAACAACCAATCTGTATTAAGCTTTAGTGGCTAAGGAATTCAAATTTCACTCCACTAAAGCTTTAGTCTAATGCAAATCAAATTTCTCTACACTAACGTTTAGTGCTATTGCAAATCAAATTTCACTACCATTAAAGCTTTAAGTGCTAATTTCAAATCAAATTTCTCTACCACTTAATTTTAGTGGTAACGCATTCATTTCCTACCTAGTTGTGTTGTCAAATTCCTACCACTAAAGCTTAGTGTAATGCAATTCAAATTTCACTACCACTTAAACTTAGTGGTAATGCAATTAAATTTCACTACCACTAAAGCTTTAGTGCTAATGCAATTCAAATTTCATACCATTTAAGCTTTAGTGCTAATGAAAATCAAATTTCATACCACTTAAGCTTATGCTATGGAATTCAAATTTACTACCACTAAAGCTTAAGTGCTAGTCAATTAAATTTCACTACCACTAAAGCTTAGTGAATGCAAATAAATTTTCTACCACTAAAGCTTTAGTGGAAGCAAATCAAATTTCCTACCACTTAAAGCTTTAGTCGTAACTCAATTCAAATTTCACTACCAATAAACTTTAGTCTAATCAATTCAAATTTCATACCACTAAAGCTTTAATCTAATGCAATTCAATTTTCATCTACCAACTTAAAGCTTTAATGCTAATGCAAATTCAATTTTCTCTACCACTAAGGCTTTTAGTGGTAATGCAATCAAATTTACTACCACTTAAGCTTTAGTGGTAATGCAATCAAATTTCCTACCCTTAAGCTTTAGTGGTAATGCAATTCAAATTTCCTAATAAGCTTTAGTGTATGCAACAATTCCTAATTAACTTTAGTGCTAATGAATTCAAATTTCCTTACCACTTAAGCTTTAGTGGTAATGAAATCAAATTTCTTACCACTTAAGCTTTAGTGCTATGCAATTCAAATTTCACTACCACTAAAGCATTAGTGCTAGTGCAAATCAAATTTTCTACCACTAAAGCTTTAGTGCTAATGCAAATCAAATTTCACTACCCTAAAGCTTTAGTGGTAATGCAAATTCAAATTTTACTACCTTTACTAAAAAGCTTTAGTGGTAATGCATTTCAAATTTCACTACCACTAAAGCTTTAGTGCTAGTGCAATTCAAATTTCACTACCACTTAAGCTTTAGTGTTAATGCAATCAAATTTCATACCACTTAGCTTTAGGGTAATCAATTCAAATTTCACTACCACTAAAGCTTTAGTGCTAGTGCAATTCAAATTTCACTACCACTAAAGCTTTAGTGCTAATGCAAATCAAATTTCTCTACCACTTAAGCTTTAGTGGTAATGCAAATCAAATTTCACTACCAACTAAGCTTTAGTGCTAGTGCAATTCAAATTTCACTACCACTTAAAGCTTTAGTGTTAATGCAATTCAAATTTCTCTACCACTTAAGCTTTAGTGGTAATGCAAATCTAACTTCACTACAACTAGAGCTTTAGTGCTAGTGCAATTCAAATTTCACTACCACTTAAGCTTTAGTGTTAATGCAATTCAAATTTCTCTACCACTTAAGCTTTAGTGGTAATTCAATTCAAATTTCACTACCACTAAAGCTTTAGTGCTAGTGCAATTCAAATTTCACTACCACTAAAGCTTTAATGATAATGCAAATCAATTTTCTCAACCACTTAAGCTTTAGTGGTAATGCAATTCCAATTTCACTACCAACTAAGCTTTAGTGCTAGTGCAATTCAAATTTCATACCACTTAAGCTTTAGTGTTAATGCAATTCAAATTTCTCTACCACTTAAGCTTTAGTGGTAATGCAAATCTAACTTCACTACAACTAGAGCTTTAGTGCTAGTGCAATTCAAATTTCACTACCACTTAAGCTTTAGTGTTAATGCAAATTCAAATTTCTATACCACTTAAGCTTTAGTGGTAATTCAATTCAATTTACTACACTTAAGCTTTAGTGCTAGTGCAATTCAAATTTCACTACCACTAAAGCTTTAGTGGTTAATGCAATTCAAATTTCAAACCACTAAAGCTTTAGGTGCTAATGCAATTCAAATTTCTACCACTAAGCTTTAGTGCTATTGCAAATCAAATTTTCTACCACTAAAGCTTTAGTGGTAATGCAAATTCAAATTTCACTACCCTAAAGCTTTAGTGGTAATGCAATTCAAATTTCAAATAAGTTTAGTGCTATGCAATTCAAATTTTCTACCACTAAAGCTTTAGTGCTAATGCAAATTTCAAATTTCACTACCACTAAAGCTTTAGTGCTAGTGCAATTCAAATTTCACTACCACTTAAGCTTTAGTGTTAATGCAAATCAAATTTCTATACCACTTAAGCTTTAGTGGTAATTCAATTCAAATTTCACTACCACTAAAGCTTTAGTGCTAGTGCAATTCAAATTTCACTACCACTTAAGCTTTAGTGGTAATGCAATTCAAATTTCTTACCACTTAAGCTTTAGTGGTAATTCAATTCAAATTTCACTACCAACTAAGCTTTAGTGCTAGTGCAATTCAAATTTCACTACCACTTAAGCTTTAGTGTTAATGCAATTCAAATTTCTCTACCACTTAAGCTTTAGTGGTAAAGCAAATCTAACTTCACTACAACTAGAGCTTTAGTGCTAGTGCAATTCAAATTTCACTACCACTTAAGCTTTAGTGTTAATGCAATTCAAATTTCTCTACCACTTAAGCTTTAGTGGTAATGCAAATCTAACTTCACTACAACTAGAGCTTTAGTGCTAGTGCAATTCAAATTTCACTACCACTTAAGCTTTAGTGTTAATGCAAATCAAATTTCTATACCACTTAAGCTTTAGTGGTAATTCAATTCACATTTCACTACCACTTAAGCTTTAGTGCTAGTGCAATTCAAATTTCACTACCACTAAAGCTTTAGTGGTAATGCAATTCAAATTTCACAACCACTAAAGCTTAGGTGCTAATGCAAATCAAATTTCTTTACCACTAAAGCTTTAGTGCTATTGCAAATCAAATTTGTCTACCACTAAAGCTTTAGTGCTAATGCAAATCAAATTTCACTACCTCTAAAGCTTTAGTGGTAATGCAATTCAAGTTCAAATAAGATTTAGTGCTAGTGCAATTCAAATTTTACTACCACTAAAGCTTTAGTGCTAATGCATTTCAAATTTCACTACCACTAAAGCTTTAGTGCTAGTGCAATTCAATTTTCACTACCACTTAAGCTTTAGTGTTAATGCAAATCAAATTTCTATACCACTTAAGCTTTAGTGGTAATTCAATTCAAATTTCACTACCACTAAAGCTTTAGTGCTAGTGCAATTCAAATTTCACTACCACTTAAGCTTTAGTGTTAATGCAATTCAAATTTCTCTACCACTTAAGCTTTAGTGGTAATGCAAATCTAACTTCACTACAACTAGAGCTTTAGTGCTAGTGCAATTCAAATTTCACTTCCACTTAAGCTTTAGTGTTAATGCAATTCAAATTTCTCTACCACTTAAGCTTTAGTGGTAAAGCAAATCTAACTTCACTACAACTAGAGCTTTAGTGCTAGTGCAATTCAAATTTCACTACCACTTAAGCTTTAGTGTTAATGCAATTCAAATTTCTCTACCACTTAAGCTTTAGTGGTAATGCAAATCTAACTTCACTACAACTAGAGCTTTAGTGCTAGTGCAATTCAAATTTCACTACCACTTAAGCTTTAGTGTTAATGCAATTCAAATTTCTCTACCACTTAAGCTTTAGTGGTAAAGCAAATCTAACTTCACTACAACTAGAGCTTTAGTGCTAGTGCAATTCAAATTTCACTACCACTTAAGCTTTAGTGTTAATGCAATTCAAATTTCTCTACCACTTAAGCTTTAGTGGTAATGCAAATCTAACTTCACTACAACTAGAGCTTTAGTGCTAGTGCAATTCAAATTTCACTACCACTTATGCTTTAGTGTTAATGCAAATCAAATTTCTATACCACTTAAGCTTTAGTGGTAATTCAATTCACATTTCACGTAGTGACAGCCATTTTGTATGAAATTGTGATAAAATTAAGGTAATTTTGTATGGGTGACCCCCTAAGGAGGGGAGATAGGGTGTCATTATGTTGGAAAAAAATGTTAGGGGGACAAAGTTGATGGGGATCGGTCAAACATTTGACTCCTCTAGGGGCACTCTGGGGCTAGTTAGGACAGTGGGGGGAAAACTCATAAAAAAATTACTTTTGTATGGGAGCCCTCTTAAAGAGTGGAGATAGGGGGAAGGTTTGTTTGGAGAAATTAGTGGGAATAAAAAAAAAATGGGAGTTGGTCCTACATTTGACCCCTCTAGGAGCGACTCTGCTTACATTAACTTCAAAAATTTGGAAAAAATGAAAAATTTAATTTTTCAAATGACTTGATGCGTGACATTTTTTTTTATCAAATAACCTTAAAATTAGTGTTTTATGGCATCTTTAATAAAAGTTCATCGTACTATAATACAGGAAATTTTTTTGGAGAAAAAGATACTAAAAGTCATCACCCTAATATACATACTACCTCTTTGATTGTACCTAGATTTTAGTATTTTTGCGGAAACAGTGCTATCAAAAAGTTATGTGGACAGGGTATGCTTATGTTGAAGCAGCGTAGCTCTTACACATTGCATGGATAAGGAAGAAGAAGAGTTATACCTATAGTTCTATCAGGCACGGCAGAACAGATTTTTCCCGAGTGGGTAGTAGAGGTGGGAAAAAATCGATGTTAACATCGATACATCGATAGTATCGATGTTTTTAAGTTAAAATAAATAATAATGAAAAGAAAGTTAAAAATGCAAAATAGATTAAGTTTGATTTAATTCTAACAACCTTAGTTGATGGAAAAAAATTGTTAGTTATCAGAAACCATCAATAGTGCACGATTGTGGGATACATCGACGATGTTTTTTAAATGTTTTACCCTATTGATGGTGTTCTACGACAATCTATTGTTTTTCATCAACTACTAAGCTTGTTAGAATTTAATTTAATGGAATTTATTTTTACCATTTATTTATTAATTTTACCATTATGTTAACATTGATTGTTTTCCACCTCTAGTGGGTAGTAGTTCGAAGGGGGAAGGGTGGTGTATTGCTGCGTTGGAGTAGTATACAAAGCTCCCACGAAATCAACATTCCCATCATTTCGTTACAAAATCAAGTAAAATAAAATATACAAAAAATATTATTTCATATTATACATTTAATAACAAAAATTAACGCACTTCATGTAAAAAAAATTAAAAACTTAAAGACAATTCCGCATTTTTTCGGCCTCTTGTTAAATTTTAAAAGCCAAATATATATCTCATCGAGCTTAAGAATATGTTATTTTTCCATATTTAGCTTTAAAATGAAGAGCATACTAATTATTTTAGAAATAAATATTTATAAGAAGCTTTTAAACATATTACGTGTTTTCCCTCTCATTTACAAGCTTGCACTGTATATGTAGTTTTTCGTTGGAGTCATAAAATAACATGCAATATGTTTATATGCTTTTTATAAATAGTTATTTCTAAAATAATTCCTGAGTATACTCTTCATTTTAAAGCTAAATATGGAAAAATAACATAATCTTAAGCTCGATGAGGTATATATTTGGCTTTTAAAAATTAAATACATTACTCCTTTCAATTTTAATTTTTTAATGCAAAAGTTGCACTCCGTTTAACATTTTTTAAAATAAACTCATCTAGGAGTTCTTCCAGATCAAGCATATCGGTTAAATTTTTATAAACATGTAAAATCTATCCGAAGCTAACGATATGTACATATGTACCTACATCTATATGTACACACATACAACATTCCAAGTCCGAAGTTTTGTGGTTCAGAAGTTATAAGTATTTTTCCATTTGTGGAGGTAGGAGTGGGCGGATCACGCCCATATTTTGCAGTAATATCCCAATGAGTGAAAGGTATGTACGTTCCAAGTCCGAAGTGAATATGTTCAGTAGTTCAGGAGTTATTAGCATATTTCATTTGTGGGGGAAGCAGTGGGCGGATCACGCCCATATTTTTCAATAACATCCCAATGGGTCCAAGGTATATATGATCCAAGTTTGAAGTGAATGTGTTCAGTGGTTCAGAAGTTACGAGCATTTTTATATATGTATGTAAACAAATGCTACCGCAAAGCATTTAGAAAGAAAAGCTGATGCAATATTGTACATGCGTACATACATAGAATACATTCCGCATTCTTGGAAAGGCGCGCCGTCGCATATAGAAAAATGCTCATAACTTCTGAACCACTTAACATATTCACTTCAAACTTGGAACATATATACCTTGGACCCATTGGGATGTTATTGAAAAATATGGGCGTGATCCGCCCACTGCTTCCCCCACAAATGAAATATGCTAATAACTCCTGAACTACTGAACATATTCACTTCGGACTTGGAACGTACATACCTTTCACTCATTGGGATATTACTGCAAAATATGGGCGTGATCCGCCCACTCCTACCTCCAAAAATGAAAAAAATACTTATAACTTTTGAACCGCCAAACGTATTAACTTCCGACTTGGAATGTACAACATATCATACATGCAGTAAATGCCTCCGAAATAATAGAATAACATTTTATTTAAAAAGACAATTATTAGGGTAAAATTTTTACGTATTAAATTTTCGCGGCCAAGTATTTTCCAAATACTTCCGTTTGGTAGTTTTGGCTTATGTCGTTTAATGCTTTTCATTCTTTATTAACGCAAAGATACAGGCTCTACGGAAACATTGCATATTAACTCAAAATGAAAAAATTGGAAAAAATTTTTTTGTCAAAACTGGCATTCCAAAAATTTCGTGAAATTTTTACTGAGTAAAATAGCCACTTGGAAAATTTCGAGTGGGTAAAATACCCACTCGGAAAATCTCGAGTGGGTACAACTACCCCATGTAAACGCCGTTCTGCCGTGCCTGAGTTCTATTGGTATCTATTGACATTGGAGATTGCGCCATATGTTTTCATGTATTGAAACTGGTTTGACAGTTGCAACGTTTTCTTGATACAAGAAATTGCAATATTGGAGTTACCACATTAATCGTTAGGTTGCCACTGAGGCAACTCAACTTTTTTTGGTTGCCATACATAATCAGCACCCTATACTCTTTCGGAAACTAAAAAATCAGCTGCATGTTTTAGTTGCCCTACGTAATCAGCACCTAAGCTTTAACTCGATTCGCAAAAAACCCTTTTTTGGATATTTGAACATATGTATAACACCGGCAGGAATCTGTTTATTCGCAACGAATGCATTAAGAAATTAACTCGTACAGTGAAAACTATTGATAAGAGTTTAAAATACAAATCTAATATTTCATTAAAGGAAATACTGTAGATATGTCGGTAAATACTGTAGGCATTTCAGGCATTTCGGTTCAATAAATCTGAAACGGATATTTTTGTTATTTTAATAAGGCTCACTTGCTCTCTGTGAGACAAGTTAAGCATCGGATCGAAAGAAAATCTTTAATACGCATTTCGAGCTCTATTTCATAGCACCGCGTTCACTATGTGAAATCTATATATTAAGAATATATCTCCACCAGTCAATATACGTTGTATATAATAGTGATGTTGCGAATATTCGCATTCGTATTCGCGAATATCGGCGACAGATATTCGCATTTGCATTCGCATTCGCGAATATTTAAAAAACCACATTCGTAACATCACTAGTATATAACATAAGACGCTGGAGCATACTTACATGATAATCCTAAAAAATATATTCCTGTTTCTGGCTCTGCAGGGTAAAAAATATAACGGACATTTGTAAATCCATTTTAGTCAATATATGTCTTTTGATGTATTTATTGGAAAATCTACCGCGTATTTGTATATGTACATAACGTGAGACATAAAGCTTATATATAAAAATTAAAGGTAGGACTCCTCATCTAATTTGAGCTTTGTTAATAATTATCGAATTAGGTGTCACTTTGTTTGAAAAATAGAAACTAAAATGTGAAAACTTAAAGATGAACAAAAAAAAAAAATGGTTTTAAGCTAGCTTTTGTCTCTTTTTTGCTATTGCGTCTTCAACCGCACGTAATTGTTTGAGTAGTTCCTCGCGCCTTGATTTTTTGGTGTCCTTTTCCGAAGAAGCAGAAAGTGTAGGCGATGTCAGAGCAGAGGCGCCTACAATAGATGGTTTCTTAATTTCTATGGTTATTGGTGATCGTTTTTTTGGTGGTTCCACTAAAACAGAGTGAGAAAACAGATTACAACTCATAGTATGTTATTGAAAAATGTAACATCCTTACCTTTTCGTAGGATTCTTTTATCAACTGAACCTTTTCCTGGTACATTGCGAACAGCATGTCTGGAAACTTTTCCTCTTGATCTTGATGAACTATCAGATGATGAGGATCCAGTGTCCGACTCCGAATCGGACGCACTTGAATCAGAGGAATCTAATGAGAACCAGAACAATAAATAACTTATAAAGTTTCGATAGCCTCAATATAATTTTGCTTTTCCATGCTTATACTGGAGAATATTTAAAAAAAAGTGAATTATTGATGGATAAAGATATAAACCAGATGAATATAAACATTTTTGATGCAGTGCTTCTAGAAACATTATTATTATTATTATTTCTTAAATTATGACGGCAGAGGACAATATTTAGCTTGCACGCAAAACAAAAGAACGAAATTGCTTTAGCAAAATTATAAGACCACTCTGACAAATGGTGAAAATATAATTTTTTTGGGTGACTGCTTAAAGCTTTTTGTTTTTTGTGAAATCACTCCCATAGGTTATTGCCAAAAAAAAAAAACAATTTTTGCATCTCATGGGGTTGGGTATATATTCTTTAACTAATGCCTTGCGCCATGAAATGTCAATAGTTTCGGGAAGTTCATATCGGTCAAAAGTCAGTAGGATGACTCCCGTAGGAATGTTTTGACTTTATATTTTTTTCTGAAATTTATAAGCAGCTATGACACCTTGGTCACTTAATTCCTCGACAATTTCGTCTTCTGCCACGTTGTTAAGATACGGGGCGTACACCGTTCCTTTAACTGAGTTTAGGTTGTCATGTAATTTTGCTTTAATTGAACAAATTTTGGTTA
This sequence comes from Chlorops oryzae, assembly GCA_020466095.1. NCBI lineage: Eukaryota > Metazoa > Arthropoda > Insecta > Diptera > Chloropidae > Chlorops > Chlorops oryzae. The sequence goes on along the minus strand of CM035808.1, from coordinate 57,730,963 downwards.
GAGTGTTTTCTTTTATGAAACGATTAGCGGTGTACAAATCTTTTACTAGTAGTAAATGATTTCCATCACGTGTTTCTGTGTTTTTTAGTATATCTTTACTGATCAAAAATAACGATTTTTGGACAGCAAAACAGAAGTAGTGGGAGAGAGGCTTCTACCACCACAAACTTAGGGATAGACTTAACGATACTTGGTAAGGAGGGAAATTGGTTGAATGCACTGAAGTCTGATTTTTTCTTTTTTCGCTTGGGGCTTTTTTGCACGTGACTTGTTTAGCAACCGTAGAGCTAGAAGTATTTTTTGTTGTTTTTTTTTTTGTTTTTTCAAAAAAAAGTTTTAAGTATTACGAATTGATAGAAAGCGTAAATAAACAAAATCTCCGTCAACAGTCTGAAAAAATCACATCCAAGATAAACCCAACAGTCGACCCAACAAAAATTTGGAATGAAATAAAAAAATTCTCTGGAAATTATAAGTCTAACCATATTGAAGTTATCGTCAACAACGACCGTATTATAAGTGACCCAACGGAAATTTCTAACCTGTTTGCCAGTACTTGGTCTAATTTCTCTGAAGACAGCAACTTTCCCCATGAGTTCATTTCCTGTAAACAATCAGTATCAGAATCTCACTACATTAACCCAAAGCCATCCTCAGACGAAATCAAAATAAATGAAAAAATAACTTTATGTGAACTTCACTCATCTCTCTCTACAAGTAAAGGTAAAACCCCCGGAATGGACCGTATATCATACAGTATGTTGAAACATCTACCTTTGTCACTGTTAAAAACGCATCCTTAGACTTTACAAACAACATCTTTCAAAAAGGTATTTACCCCCAAGCATGGAAATTGGCACTAGTGGTCCCTATCCCAAAACCCAACAAAGACCACACAATGATTCAGGGATACAGACCCGTATCTTTATCATCTTGCTTAGGAAAATGTCTAGAAAAATAGTGTCAAATCGCATAATGTGGTATATTTCAAAACACAAATTAATCTCCCCAAACCAAATTGCTTTCAAAAAGAAACATAGTACATTAGACGCTCTTCTCTACATAGATCATTTCGCAACACGCTCAACTGCAACAAAAAACCACTCTTCTTTTTTAAGCCTTGACTTCGACAAAGCGTTCGATCGCATTGGCATCCATATAGTGCTCCAACAACTCATGGAATGGAAAGTTGGAAAAAATATATACAAATTCGTCAAATCATTTCTAACCAATCGTCGTTTCAAGGTCACTGTTAACCAATCTCATTCAGACTCCGTTTACTTATTTAATGGTATCCCACAGGGATCAACACTCTCAGTCACTCTTTTCATCATAGCTTTTAACAAACTATCTAATATTATAAAAAAAATATAATCATGTTGAACATATCATTTATGCAGACGACGTTCTTATATTCTTTAAACTTAAATCTGTACAAAATGTTAAAAATATCTTTTGCAAAATTCTAAAAGATATATCTATAATTGGTCAAAAACATCAGGTGCTAAAATCTCATTCCAGAAATGTTCATTTTTTCATATTTGTAAAAAAAACTCTTGTAAACCAACCCCACTTGTACACAACAACATAAAAATTCCATTTGTTAGTAGCCTACGCATTTTAGGATTAACTTTCGATTCTAAACTAACATTTAAGAAACATTGTGACGATTTAAGGAGAAGCACTAGCTCAAGGCTAAACATAATTAAATTCTTAAGCTCTAAACATAGTTTTATACACCCTTCCATATTTATTAACATAAATAAGGCTTTAATACTTTCTAAGTTAGACTATGCTCTACCAAATAAACAGTACTTGCGCCAAGACTCACCTGGAACACATAAAAACTCCATATTATGCAGCAATCAGAAGGAGCCTACGTTTATTCCCTACATCTTCGAATCATGCTCTTTTAGCAGAAGCAGGACTTGCGACAATTGAAGAAAGAGCCTACAACCATAGAATAAGTAATAATATAGAAGGAGCGTCTCATACAAAGCGAAAATTGTATGGCGGGTTCCTCGCGTGGAGCCCGCTCTCATTGTTTCCACGATTAATGCCCACAGAGAACCCGCTCATATTTGCATGGTATGAGCGAAAATAATCTATATTTTGACTTTAAAGTCCTATAACTTTTGATACACTGCTCCGATTTTCATAAAATAAAAACTATAAGAAAATTTGAATGATTTGGAAAATCTTATACGCTTACTCTATATAGCTATCTGCAAAAGGAAAAAAGTTCGTAACTGACAGAAAATTTCAAGTCTTCATAAACCTACAATTTCTATTAATTCTCTTCACATTCATAGCTGTAAGCAGAGTATGTTTGTACTCGGTGACACCCCAGCCGGAAATGTCCCGGTGAAACAATCAATGATTTCAGCAGGACATAGAGCCGCGACTCCTCCCGATTACACACCAACTTTCTAATGAAATTAACACACAAGCGGCATTGGCAGTCATAAGAGCATATATCACGAGTTGGTCATCGAAAGTGGAGTAGATCTACTCCGTAGTATCGATACCTCTATCGATGACAGTGCCATTGGATTTGCGATGGCAATGCCATTGCAATTGAGAAGTACTCAATTTTCCCCTTCATATCCTTGGTGGAAAAAATAATGAATTGGTCATTTATGAGAAAAATTCTGGCTGGGTGCTTACAGTTATGAACGTGAAGAGAATTAATAGAAATTGTAGGTTTATGAAGACTTGAATTTTTCTGTCAGTTACGAACTTTTTTCCTTTTGCAGATAGCTATATAGAGTAAGCGTATAAGATTTTCCAAATCATTCAAATTTTCTTATAGTTTTTATTTTATGAAAATCGGAGCAGTGTATCAAAAGTTATAGGACTTTAAAGTCAAAATATAGATTATTTTCGCTCATACCATGCAAATATGTTATGAGCGGGTTCTGCTGTGAGCATCAATAGGATTAAGAATGAGAGAGAATTTCGTTTCTTCCACCTCTTCCTTACCGCCCGCGCCTATTATGCGCAACGAAGCAATCGTTCAGACACTCCTTCTATATTATTACTTATTCTATGCTACAACTCACCCTCCGTCTCATTCCCAAGTTGTATCTACCCAGAAACAAAATGCTCCATACTATCACAAAAAAATGCTTAAGCTACAAAAAAACTCCTCGGCAACCATCGGCCATTCAAAGATGCATTAACTTTGCGAAAGAAATGGGCATCCAGAGCGCGCACAAACTACAACAACAAGCAAAAGAACCCTCATGGAATTTACCTCAAAGCTGTTTTGAATTATCGCTACATACAGTCATCAACTAAAGTATAGGCACACTTAATACTTCTGACTTAAGGCGCGGTTTTTTTCGTTATATTTCATGGTTTGAATGAAATAATTTTTTTCGCATTTAAAGAAATAAGTTTTCTTTTCAATTATCCTGATTTTATTAGAAAATAAGGTCACTGCATATTTTAATTAAATAAAACAAAGAAAAAGTAACATTATATCATATACAAAAGTATAGGCACAGTACGATGCGTTTGTAAATATAGTGCTCAGTTTCAGCAATTAGTATATTTTGGGCAAGCCTTCTTGATTCAAGACGTCACTTAGTCGTGTAGGCATAGAATGTACTAATTTTTTAGTATTTTTTGTTCCAATTTATGCCATTCCTCGATCAGAGCCTTTTTCAGCTCGGCTTTGTTAGTTATCACGTGCGCTTTTAACTTTTTCCCAGCTCTTCCTACAAATTCTCAATGAAATGGGGGTCTGGAGATTGTGGGGGATATGGTAGGACATGAAAAGTTTTATATGAAAGCCACAATCGAACGTCATGAGCGGAATGTTTGGGGTTTTTGTCGTTTTGGAAGGTGAATGAAGCTGGTAAATTTTACTTTTCAGCACTTCTTTTTAGATTTTCTTTTAAAATATTCATATAGACAATTTTGTCTATTATGCCTTCAAGAATGGCAAGAATGTGACAGCCCAAACTGCGCGACGGGTGCTCCACAGAGCTGGTTACAAATCACGTGTTGCTAGAAATAAGCTATTGATTTCTGTAGTCAAGCAGAAGAAGCGATTGGCGTATGCTGAAGTCTATAAAATTAAACCCTGTAGTTTCTGGGACCAAGTACTGTTCTCGGATGAGAGCAAGTTCAAAATTTTCCGCTCAGGTGGTCGCATTAAAGTGTCGGAAAACCCAATTCAGCACTTGAAAAAAACAATATCGTTCCTGTCGTCTAACATGGTGGTGGAGGCGTATTAGTTTGGGGTTGTATGTCGACTGCAGGTGTGAATGAGCTGGTATTTATTAAAGGCACAATGGACAAAACTGTTTATATGAATATTTTAAAAGAAAACCTCAAAATATGTGCTGAAAAGTAAAATATACCAGCTTCATTCACCTTCCAAAACGATAAAAACTCCAAACATTCCGCTCATGACGTTCGATTGTGGCTTTCATATAAAACTTTTCATGTCCTACAATATCCCCCACAATCTCCAGACCCCCATTTCATTGAGAATTTGTAGGAAGAGCTGGGAAAAAAGTTAAAAGCGCACGTGATATCTAACAAAGCCGAGCTGAAAAAGGCTCTGATCGAGGAATGCCATAAATTGGAACAAAAAATACTAAAAAATTAGTACATTCTATGCCTACACGACTAAGTGACGTCTTGAATCAAGAAGACTTGCCCAAAATATACTAATTGCTGAAACTGAGCACTATATTTACAAACGCATCGTACTGTGCCTATACTTTTGTATATGACATAATGTTACTTTTTCTTTGTTTTATTTAATTAAAATATGCAGTGACATTATTTTATAATAAAATCAGGACAATTGAAAAGAAAACTTATTTCTTTGAATGCGAAAAATACTATTTCATTCAAACCATGAAATATAACGAAAAAAACCGCGCCTTAAGTCAGAAGTATTAGGTGTGCCTATACTTTAGTTGATGACTGTAAATATTCAAAAAAAATTACCACGAAAGAAACATATCAAAAATTTTTTAACGAGCGATTACAAACATACCTCACGAATAAATGGCAACCAATCTACACTGATGCATCGAAAGCTGAACACTACACGTCTTTTGCGGTGGTAGAAACCAATGGCAAAATCATAGCAATAGGATTATTGAATGACTTCTGCTCAACATTTACGGCGGAAGCAACAGCAATCCTCCAGGCTTTAGAAAATGTAAAACTGCGAAAAGGAAAGTTCCTGATATGCACCGACAGTATATCAGCTATCTTGGCCATAAAAAATAGCTCAAACGACTCTAGCCTCATCACGAATATTCGAGATATCCTGATTAAATATAAAAAAAATTCCAAATTATGTGGGTACCAGGTCATATGGGTATTCGAGGAAACGAACTTGCAGATACTGGGGCTAAGGCAGCAGCCAAAAAACAAATGATGTGCGAAGTTTATAGTGTTTGATAAAGAAAATCTGTCAAATTTGTTGTTGTTCTTTCCAAATTACTTTTTTTCATTTCGAATATTGTACTTTTTAGAGGGCACATTTCGAATCTGGGGGGAGTCAAGGAGTAGTTTTAGGGGGAGCTACCTGGCAACACTGTTCTGAATTATCAGGGATCGATTTTGATATTACACCAATAAAGCGAGTAATTAGATTCTAGAGATATCCTGCAGTTTTTATTTATGTTCGGAGGATCGAAGGAATCGTGGGGTCTAAGCGAATCCTGGAAATCGCAGGTTGGCACATTAACCAAACGGCAACGCTCAGAAACATGGCTACGCCGTTCAATATAGTTTTAAAACCGATATAACAAAAAAAAAAAAAAAATTTACCATCCGGCAGCCAGATATATGGCATTCGGCCGAATATACTATCCGTTGTAACACTAAAAATAACTCATCCAGATGATAAAAAAAAAAAATTGTTTTGAAGAGCTGCGTTATTAACTCACCGCTTCCAGAAGAGCTCGACGTTTGCTGACGTTTGATCTTCGACTTATCATGAAGTTTCTTT
>CM035808.1:57534194-57717869 GCA_020466095.1 Chlorops oryzae | reverse complement strand
ATGTGCACATACGAGTATAGGCATTGTTCGCTCGCTCAGTGGTTATTGTGTGGCACATAACTTTTTGATCACACTGTTTCAGCAGAAATACTAAATTCTATGCACAATCAAATTCGTAGCCGTAGTCAAAAATGTATGTAAATTTATTACAAAATGAAAACATTCGTGCACATTAAGCAAAACCATATCGTAATACATTTATTAAAGTTTCAATTATGAACTTTTTAAGCAATATAAAAAACCGAGCCGACGCCGTGTTTCTTTGATAATTTTCTTGCAAGTGGCATCATAGTGCCTCTTTGTGTCTACCCGTATTGTTGTTGGTAGCTTTCTGGTGAATTTCTCGAATTTTTTGAATTTCCTATATCTGCCTAATGGTGTATTTCCCCATCGCGGCAGAGGCTTTTCGACGTCGAAAGATAGACCTACACTATTCACTATTGCTGCCAATGATTAGATTCAGCGGCGGACTGGGCCACCGGACAACCGAGAAAATGCCCGCTGTTTGCGCTGTGATTTTTAGCTGTTAGGTTTTTTTCTTTTTAGGTAACGGGGTCCCTGATTAGATTGGAAGCAAAGTCTGCATATAGTCAAACTCAGTTTATAAAAGGTATTAAATATCTCAAAAACGAGCGCAAACTCTTTTACAAGTATTTTATTTAATGACTCAAAAATAGGCGTCTAAATCCCCTCCGAACTTACATTCGCGTATTTTTGTTTGTATTTACTTAAGAGCGCGATAAAAAAATTTTTTCAATTTCCTTGCAAAATGAAGCACTAAAGTTGGCTCCAGTTCTATTAGCTATTACAGACCGTCAAACGAGTTCATACAAATAATGACTTACATATGTATAGCACGTCTCGGCCATCATAATTGAACCTTAAATGGCAAAATGTCGAATTGGGTGGGGCCTTTGAAAAAGTAACAATGTGTTTTGCTAAACAAACATTCGAATGGAAAAGAATAAGGCGTATAGAAATAAATAAAAAAATAACGAATGATATAAAAATCAAACGAAATACAACAAAACAATGCTAGCCCAAGCACACTCGCATGCGTTGCCGAGTAGGGATATTGATCAAAATATTTCGTATGGCGAAAAAACACCCCCAATATACAACATATATATTTATGTTGTCACAGAAATCGCCGGCCACAACATCGACCCAAACGGCTGAAAATGTCTGAGGGTGGTTTTGTGGGTGGGGTGATGAGAAATCACATGTTCACATTGTAATGGCCATAGAATCATGCATGAGAGTCGAAAAAAAAGGAAAATGGAGAGAAATAGCCGCCATAACCCACTAACAAAATAAAATATGTTTAAAAAAAATTTTAAACATTTTTCGAAAGCTGCTGTTATTTTTAAGCCTTATAATATCATTTAAGACTATTACTGGAAATTGTAAACACTGGGTATGTAAAACTTTTTCACAGAGGAGTAGTTTTTTACTTACATACTTCATAAGAGGGCGAACATCTCCGATAATTTTCCTTAATGAATACACTGAGCGAAAACTTCGATTGTGTAATTAACAACGATTCGTAGCAGGGACGTAGCCAAGGGGGGAATTTTGGGTGTTAAAACCCCCCGCCCCCGTCGTCAATCTGACTATGTTATTTTAAATTGTATTTCCAATGCACTCTTCGGCACAAATTAAAACTTCAAGAAGCCAAAACGGAAACGGTTACATTGAAGACAAAATTGGAGCGGAGCTCAGAAGTTCAAACATACTCTACTAGGTTCGACGAGCAATGTCCAAATGGCAGATTGGTCTCGTATCGTGATCGAGAATAAAATTCCATTCAAGATGCATGAACGTCTAAGCGCTGCTTCAGTGTTGCCCACTCTACAACGAAATCCTCCTTTAAAATTTATTAGTGCTTCTGTTTGATTTTGTCTCCCGAAAAATTTAAAAATATCCAAAAAATTATATCACGTAAGGATTTCGAGAAAATTCCGTTTCAAATTTTGAGCACCATTGCATCATTTAAATGTTACCCAACAAAAAAAAATATTCGTATTATTTTTTTAATAGTTCGAATTTTTTCATTAATCACAAATAATCCCGATTATTTGAATTTTTTCGTAATCGTAAACTTTTTATGTGCAGTTGTGTATGCAGATAATCAAATACAGGCACGGCAGAACGCCGTTTACATGGGTATTTTACCCACTCGAAATTTTTCAAGTAAATATTTCACTCTGTAGGAATATCTCGAAAGTTTTTCAATATTAGTCCAAAAATAAATTTTGGTGACATTTTGAGATCGAAAAAATAAATTAAGACAATCTGACTTAACCAAGTATCGTGATTTACTATATTCACTGACTACTTTCAGAAGTTTTAAAGATTTTTTTTTTAAATGAACTGTAAATTTTGGTTATTAAATGTGTAATATGAAATAATATTTTTATTATCTCTTAATGTACTTGATATTGGTATGTCGATTTTGTTGGAACTTTCCATACCACTGAACCACAGCAAAACACACTCTCGATCAACTACACAGAGCGAAAAATGTCCCCTAAATTTAAGAGGATTTCCATCTTAAATTGCATGATGACCAAGGAGAGTGACAGGGGAAAAGAGTGAAGAAATATTTTGTAGAAAGTCATCTTAATTTTAGCTTAAAAATCATCTTAATTTTATTGAAAAGGAAATCTAGTAAAAATAAGGAGAAAACTTCTTATTCTCTCTTCTTCTTCTCTTTTTTATGTCATAAAAAGTGCAACTGAGAGGAAAAACTGCTTGTTTCTAACCGATTATCATCTTAAAATTATTCAGATGCAAAACTTCTAGTTTTTATGGGGTGTCATCTTAATTTTATTGAAAAGAAATTCCCTCTTATTTTTACTAGAAATCATCTTAATTTAATTGAAAAGATTTCCCTCTTGTTTTTACTAGAAATCATCTTAATTTTATTGAAAAGATTTTCCTCTTATTTTTACTAGAAATCATCTTAATTTAATTGAAAAGATTTTCCTCTTATTTTTACTAGAAATCATCTTAATTTAATTGAAAAGATTTCCCTCTTATTTCTACGAGAAATCATCTAAATTTTATTGAGACGGAATTCCACCTAAAATTAAGTCGGAAGTCTTCTTGGATAAAAACTATAGAGAAATCATATAAATTTTGTTCTAGATTATAGGGTATTTTAGGTGGACTTTTTGCTCTGTGTACCCTCTCGGGTAAACTCTGTTCTGATTGTAAAAAATTATTAAAACTATTAATTAATAAAATCAGCAATGATTGTTTGGTTTGGTTTAAGTTATAAAATTTTCAGCAACTTTTATACGCACACTATGGTGCTTCTTCTTTTGGAGTTCTGTTTCTTACTTTTTTATACTTTTGTTACGACTATCGGTTTCATTGACGTATTGTTTCGAAAGAATGTAAATTGTTACGCAGCAAAAAATTGGAAATATAATATATATATATATATAAAATAATCAATATACATACTTCTTTGTAAATCTGCCAAAAAAAATTTTTTTTCAGGCTTTGGACAACAGAATTGCTATAGATTATAATTCTCAGCCACGAATTTCTGAGAAGATTGATGTGAAACGAAAATGTTCTGTTTTTCGCTTACGCACGTCACAGAAGAAAATCAGTGAAAAGAATACTAAAAAGAAAGCCATTAACAAATTTTCGACGGCCACTTTTGATTGTTTTTGAAGGATAAGTGTTTTACGAATTTTTTTGCGTGATTAGCGCGTTGGTTACATCTACCTTAATAGCGAAAATGCTGTAAGTAATATGCTATTAAAAGTCATCAGAAATAAGAAAAGCAAAAGCTCAACTTTGCATTAGATTTTCATGAAACGAGAGATGACTTAAGCCATCAATTTTTTCAAATAGTACCTTTAACACATTCCTCTTAGATAATCAATAGGTAATTTTATTTACTTTGAAATTTTCGGTTACGGTTGACCTTTCTGCGGAAATGCCCATATATCCCGAGAAAAGATTTCTGTATTTTTTTCAAATTTTTTTAATGAGATTTAGGGGTCGCTACCAGCGGTCAAAGTTTTCCAAATAAACTCAATATATGAAATTGTTAGTTTCTAATAAAATATTAAAATTTTACACAAGCTCGCTGTCTGTGATCATAGGATAATCATTTGTGAAAGTCTGTGCTAAAATTGACCATCGACTTCTTCACCGTTGCAGAGATATAAGGAGTTTTCTAAAACAACTGAATTCGGAGATTTTTATACATAAGATAACATAACTTTGAACTGAAAAAGCCACTTGTTTTTCTTTTCAGAAAGAAATAATAACTAGATTGATTTCAAATATTGGGTCAAAGAAAATTAAATGCTTAAAATATATGAAATAAAATTAACATTCGCCCTTTAGGTCAAATGAATACATTATTTTCACTTTTAAAGTATTATACAATAACTGAATGTGTGGGCGTGACATTAAATAAGGGTTTCCCGGAGCACTACGTAATCTGATTATGAATCATAAGTATTTTTTTTAATTTTGTAAAATTTTCAAGAAAAACTCAACATATGGTTTTCTTAGATTAATACAAAATATTTATTTTTAAGATGCAAGAATTGACTTGTTAGTATTTGGATACTTTTTCCTATACTCTTTTACCAACAAAAGTAAATATTGCTTTTGTTCTTCATCGGATGTAAGTAATTTATTATATTCTTCCAGTGCCGTAGCAACCATAGGGGCAAGAGGGGGCTTTGCCCCCCCAAGCATTTTTGTTTATGCACATGAAAAAAATTAAAAAAGGAGAAAAAATAAATAACGAAAAAACAATGATATTCAATCATATTTAATATAATTGCACTTTTCGAATTTTTAGTTTATTGAATCTTAAAAGAATGGTTTCCAGGTTTTGTTCGTCATTTGTCTTTTCACGCACTATATTTTTTTATTTCTTTGTCAATTCGTATCGGAAAAACGGTTTCATCAATTAAAGTTCTGCTAGATAATGGAAATTTCCCCATTTTTGGGGATAAGGCAAAAAGGGGAAAATGTGAATTTTTAAAACTATAGGGGTATTCACAAAGGCGTGTTAAAGACGTTGGAAAGTCGGAAATTGGTTTAACTTAGAGAGAGTTTGGATCTTAATCACTTTTATTTAACCTTCTTTATCCGAAAATGGTAAAAAAAAGTACAAAAAAGTGTTTAAAAGTATTCAGTTGAGACATTTTCTAAATTGTCTTTTTTTTTGCCATATTAGGAACCCCATGTCTTAATAAGGCCCAATTCTGATTGCTCTCAAAAACGTGCGAACAATTAAAGAAAAAGATAAAATCTCCCAAGCGACACAGATATCAAATTTGGAGAGTATTCTTAGACATAAAACTCTTTGAATGCTCTTTAGAAGGTCTTTGAAAAACTTAATGTCTTTGAAAACTCTCTGAAAAGTATAATAAAAACTTAAAAAAATATCTTGTCTCAAAAAACTCTTTCAAACGTCTTTAGAATACTTCAAAAATCGGATGTCCTAGAAAGCTCTCAATAAACTCTTTGAACAGCGTCCGAAGACCGATTTCCGATAACGTTTTTTTTAACTCTTCGGAAACTCTCATATTGGTATTTCAAAGAGGTAACACATATATATTTAGAAAACTCTTCAAAACACATTTTAAAGAGCTTTGTGAGAGTAGACCTCTATATTCCTGTTTATAAAGACCTTTCAGAGATTTCCAGTGACGTCACGTCTTTGGAAACTCTTACAAAGAACTTATTGAGAGGGAATAGTGAGTCATTAGATTTTATTGCTTGTTTTTGACATTTTTCTCATTTACGCAGGGTTGACATTAACAAGTGAGAACCGAAATAACAAAAGCAAAATAAAAATGCAACTCTTACCAGGGTGTGTATCTAGATTGAAACGAAAAAATTCTGATGCAACTCTAAATTTGTCTGCTCATTATTGAGACTTTTAACTTTGCAGAAGGTCGTCAAAAGACATTTGGAAATCCGCCATCTTTTTAGAACGAAGTTGCATGATTTTATTTCTAAATAATCAACCAAAACTTTTTTATGCTTTATTAAAATGTTGATTTCAAATTAAGAAGGGAAAATGCCTGAAATAAGTTTTCTATTATTACAGAATAAAATTTAAAAAAAAAAATCGGAAAGAAAATTTAAAAAATAACGATTTTTAAACTTAAAAATTTTTGCAAAACAGTAATATTTTAAAGGCGCGTGAAAATTTAGTGGGGTAGAATATATCATATTGCCGATGAACTGATCTCCGTTTTCATTTTTATGTTCAAATAATCGAGATATTTCATTACAATTTTTCATATTTTTTTATTACATTAGGGGTATTCACAAAGGCGTGTTAAAAACGTTGGAAAGTCGGAAAATCGGAAAATTGCGACTTCTTAAAAAATTTTTAAGCTTTTTTTGTAGCTTGCACAACTTTTTAAGCAGATAAAATTTTCCGATTTTCCGACTTTACTATTTTCCAACGCCTTTGTGAATACCCCTATTATAATCTTCACCAATGTCCATTTGGGTTCAAAATATTTCCAACATTGAATATGTTGGACGTCTTTTGTGTTTCTTTTTAAAGAAAAAGAAATAGGATATATTTTATAAAACGTATGAGCATATATGCGTCCCTATCACGCACACTGACTGATGATGACATAATAATTCAGTCTTTCAAAGAACTCTTAAAGATGTTTTAAAGATCTTTCAAAGAGTTCTCAAAGACTTCCTAGAGAGAAAACTGATTGTTTTTGAAGTCTCTAAAAACTCTCATAAGGCCCCTAAGCCCCGCCTTTTTGCGTCCTTTTAGTCTTTAGAAGGTCTTCAAGAGCGCTCAAAGAGCTTTTCTGAGAGCATTAGCTCTCATTAATTAGTCTCTGAGCGCTCTTGAAGACCGTTTAAAGACAAGTTGTGTCGCTTGGGCTTTATCTGATTTTATTGTAAATATTGTTTGAGATCAAAAATTTAAAAAAATACTCTTCCCAGCTCTTCTTATGTAAAATAATATTTTGAAAACTCAAAGTTGTATATTCAAGTGCAGGTACAATGCGTTATCGATAATAATTTTGTTAATTTGCTGCCCATTGCAGTGAAAGGCATTCTTTCTCATTGTTTTTAACTGCTTGGTATATTAAGGTCCATTTAGGGCTTCCAAAAAAAATTTTTTTTTAAGAACCAGTTGCAAGGTGGCTATTGTGGGCCTTATTAAGACCACTCAATATAATTTTTACGTTTTATTCGGAATACAGCAATGCCAGAGGTTTTTTCCATCCTTTTTAATTTGAATAAAGTCCGACTTTTGGTATGGGCATCAAGACTTTACAAAATTATCAACAACTTTTAGAAAAACATTGTTCTTCTTCTCACGCAAAATTAGATCAAGCACGTTGTTTTCACTTCTGTAGACTTGGTTGGAAGATTACTATTCACTCAGCTACACAATCGACGCAATTTTGTTTTTTTTTGCTTTGTGAAGTAAATATAAACGCTTTAGAACATGCCAAAAATCATTATGCTGGGAGTGCTAGAAATATGTTTTCTGAAAATCGGGCCTTATAAAGCCGTTGGTTTTATTTGGCTCAATCACCTTATAAGCATCCCAGCCGGACATTATCGCATGCATGAAAAAATCATTAATGCAGAAGAAGTGAAGCATGCATTTGTAAAGAAGCCAATTGGTGCTTTTTCAAATGATCTTTTAGTGAAAATATCACAGAAGCAAGAGCTCGTTGCAACATACCCTTCTTCAAATGAAATTTCCATATGAAAGATGGTTGTATACTCCTATTTTCAATGCAGATCCTATGAAATTGACATGACAAGATGTTTTTCAATCTGTGTGCTACAATTCTCAAAAGTTTTATAAATTTATAAAAAAGTGACGAAATATGTCCATATCCGCCAATTTTTTTAAAATATTCTTTTTCTTCTCCTCTCAGATCCCCGCGGCATATACTATTATTTCAAATGTAACTCTCATTCCTGTTGGCACCATAATATTTGTTCAGAATGATATTTTCATTCATGTTAGCAGCATATACTCTATTTTCAAATGAAATAATCATGCACGTTTGATCCATTTCAGCCAGCCAGCATGTACCTTTTGCCCAAATGAAGTTTTCATGCGATTTAGGGTCATACACTCCTTTACCTAATGAATAACATATGAATTTTGAAGTACTGAAAATAGCGGCCATCTCCTAACAAAATTCATTAGAAGTAAGGGTTAGTAATGCGAGTAGTCGCAGCATGAATTTTCACCACTTCGGAAGTACTGCAGAAGTAGTGAAATTTCCGGCTGGGATACTTGTTTTAAGAAAGGGATTTTTCGAGGAGAGTAGGAAAAATTTAAGCTATAAGAGAAAAAAATCGTGCGTGTGGCAGCACTTTTTGAATGGAACTGTTGAACTGTTGAAATGCCTACCCCGCTTATATCGTCTCGTGTATAACAGCTCTGAGAAGAACAGTTGATTATTTCGAACACGCTTTAGTATTCATTCGATACGATTCCTTAAGGTCCGTTAAACGCTTGCGTTGAAAGCGTGCATGTAATATGGTTTTAATTAAAATAGACATTAAAATTGAAGAAATTATTTACCCCCCATGCAAAACAGAATTGCTACGGCACTGTTATTCTTCCATTAAAGCAACACCGCGCTCAGCTATGTCGTTCACTACTCGTAAAGAATGAACAATCTTTTTGGCAGCTACATAATCTGTGTTTTCGTTCCAAGTTTCCACGTCTTCTTTCAAAAAATTTTATGACACATCCAGGATCTGGAAAAATTAAAAAAAAAATTTTAAGATTGAAAGATCGCTCAATAATGGTGAAGGATGTTCATTCAAAGTAAAAAAAAACATGAAAATTTTACATACAATTTTACATTTTTCGACTTTGAGCATTTTTTACCATTAATTTAAAGGTTTGTAAGTTATTTTTGATTCCATAGTAAAAAAAAAAATGACGTTTTAGTAACACAAAAGCCTTAAATATCTTAAGATGGCTCAAACCATATTTGAGGAATATGATTTTCAAAACATCAATGGTATTTAAAAATTTAATACGCGAATAACTTGGAACTCTGACGTGATGGAATTTTTTTGATATTTTTCAATTATGTAGCAAGCTGAATTCTAAAGAAATTGCTTTAAAACCCCTTGGATTTTTGAACTGCTGTAATTTTATAATATATTTTATGAAACTAACAAATTTTTATATGGAGTTTATATGGAAGATTTTCAACGCTGGTAGCGACCCCTAAATCTCATTTAAAAAATTTGACATAAATACAGAAATGTTTTCTCGGGGTATATATTAAAATGACTGGGTGTCGCGCGAAAAAAAAAAATTTTTTAAATAAGGACCACCCTAACGGACGTATTTAAACATGACTTTAACAGCCATGCGTATCCCTGCAGTAATGAAGTGGTCAATTTGCAAAGCATGAGTACTCTGAGGTTACTCGAAATATGACTTGTCAAAATGTACAGTATTTTATGTATCTACGGAGATCTACAGGGGGTGAATTTCAGAATTTCCTTACGCTATGTGGTTTGATTGCGAAGTAGGAAAAAAATTGTTATTGTCTACTTTAAGTTCGCATTCTGATCGTTGCCTCACCGAAAGGTAGTTAGCTGAACGGTTAAGGCTATCGTTCAGCGACCTCGTGGGTTTTGGTTCGATCCCTGGCTCGGGTGAGGAAAACTTTTTTTTTCATTATCAAGTTTTTTTTATGTTTATATTTTAATTTATTTTATTTAATAGTTAATTTTGATATAAAAAAATTTTTTGCTAAATTTTTAAGTATTTTTTCTTCATATTTTATCTTTTTTTTTTTAATATGTGGGCAATTCCATCCTCACGGGTGGGACAGATCAACTAAAACCTTTCAATTTCTTCTTTATATCTTATGTTATATGTATCGGATTTATGGGTAAGTCTTCTATAATACCAAAAAGAATATTCTATAATTTGATCCAGTTAACGAAAAATTTCAAAAATTTTATTAGTTTTGGAAATAAATGAGGAATTTGGTTGTGTCACGGGCGGGACAAATTTTGAACCTCAGCTCTAAAAGGAACTTCTTTGAAAGGAAAGTCTGCGAGTGTATTTGACATTTCTATTATAATAGCTTGTTTTTTTACACTCAAAAAATTCCTTCGTAGAATCTACGATATCCGACGTAGAATCTATTATATCCGCAATTGATATAGGTCCAATTGCAAGATATCATAGATTCTGCGACCGCTTTGCAGTAGTTTCTACGATGAGGAATGTCATTGATTTCAACGATATATAACGTAGATTTAACGATATTCCATCTTAGGAACTATATTGTTATTTCATAGGAACTGCAATATCAAATCATTGGAACTACGATATAAAATCATAGGAACTACGATATAAAATCATAGGAACTACGATATCAAATCGTAGGAACTACGGTTTCAAATCTTGAAGTACATTTCGATAACTTCTTAATTTTGATATGAATTCTTGTCGGCGGGTTCGTTCCCTGCTCCAGCGAGCGTATTTTTTTTATTTTTTTTGAAAAGTAGCTAATTTAACATTGACATTATTTAAAAAACTGAGAAAATAAAGATTTTACCAAAATTTGTATGCTTAAAAATTTTAAAAAAAGATTCTATAGGAATTTCTTGAAAGAGCTTGTGCGTGACGTTTTGGAAGGCGCAATGAAAGCAACTCTATTTATTTGGTTGGAAAGTTACTTTCTGTTTTCCCCGTAATATTGCCTTGAAATTTACTTGCCTGTTTTATTCTCTATTTTTCCACAAATTCTTTTCTATTTGACAGGGTTCGAACTCGGACCTTCCAGATTAACAAGATTACAAGTCTAACACACTTCAACTACGCCATCGCGTGATATGATTTGAGCTTGCTAGTTTTATTATATCAATATAAGTCGGAAACAGTAGAAACTATTAGATTGACAGTAGAACTTATTGTATTTTACGTAGATTCTATGATATTTCCATCGTAGATTCTATGATATTTAAATCGTAAAATCTATGATGGACATAATTCTTCCACAGTAGAAACTATTATATTTACAGTAAAACTTATTGTATTTTACGTTAATTCTATTATAGTTTTCTACGTCTTCCTATCGTAGAAACAACGATGCAAAATTTTTTCAGTGTACAGAAAAGATTCCAAGCTATTAAATCTGTAAAGAATTAAGCAAATCTATCTTTTTCTTCTTACAAAAAACTTAAAAATGTATTGTCAACGGTGGGACAAGTACGGTTTTTTTTTTTAATTAGCAATTTTATTTATAATAAACAATTTTATTTATTACAAAGATATGAAGTTTTTATTTTTTATAAATAGAAGCTAGAGGCTCACAGTCTGACGCACTGAGAGGCTCACTTCCATCTCTGTCAGTATATATTTGTGCTGCACTTAGTTGAAAGGCCCTACATGTGACAGGTTTTGAGTGATATGTAAGGGATGTTATTAAATTTTCTTTACTGGCGTTACAGCCTAGAATGAAAAATCTGGCTTCCCATCCGTATAAATAAGAGAGGAGAGAGGGCCCCATCACGGCTTTCCAAAATGTATTTTTTTTTTCTCATAAAATTTTAGTTTAAAGCTTTTTATTCCTGTAAGGTAATTATTAGAGCTGGAAAAAATATGCTTTTGCATAATTATGCTATTTTTGTCAGAGCATGCATTTTTTGTTTAATATTCAGAAAATGAGCATATTTTAGTGATTCTGGTCATTGGTTTCGTAAATTGACAACAATGCCTACGTAAAAAGCCTTTCACCAGCTGAAATATTAATGTTTAGATTCGCGCCAACCACCTCTATGGATGTCGAGCGAATATTCTCCCAATACAAGCTCGTGTTTGGTGAGCGGCGAAAATCATTTTCATTCAAAAATCTTAAAAAACATGTCATTTTAAAATGTAATAGTCATATGGAAACTTAAAACAAATCAACGGATCATTTCTTGCCCAGTTTAAAAATTAACTTTGTTCTTTGGCAATACGTTCAGTTTAAAAAATTCAAACTCGATACGATTAGATTAAAGGTGTATTTAAGAAGGTGATATCAATATTACAACAAGAACAACAAATCTAAAACAAACACATTGCTTTGTTGTTGCAAGCGAACTAAAAAGTCTAAAAATTTCATATAATTTGACAGTTTAGTTTCAGATTTGTTGTTTTTGTTGTAATATTGATATAATATCACCTTGTTAAATACACCTTGGATTAGATTGAACACTTGAAGGTTTTATATAATCTTTACATATATATCCACTTTTTTGAGCATATTTGCATGCATATTTAGAAAATTTTCGAGCATATTTTTTTCCAGCTCTAGTAATTATATACCTAAATTTTGTTATTATTTGTTCAAACAAAAAAAACAAAAAACACGCCTGTCTGACCGGGTCGAACCCGCCGACTTGGGATTTGCTACTAATTTCATATTTTACCTTTTTTACTACGCTTGTGGTTGTTTTAACTACGTCCGTTAATAGAGCCATAACATTGCTATTCGTAGTTAAATTAACTACGTTTTTGTTATTTTTACTACGATTTTTAAATCAGTGTAAAATCTTTCTGCGATAACTTTTCAATTTCCAGCATATAAATTATGGTCACACTGATAGAAAAAACTTGTTACAAATAAGAATTTTGAGTCGATAATCAAGAATTTCTCGCTTAATAGTCTGTTAAGCACGAATATTCTTGATTCAAGAATTAAATTCTTGATATTTCGAGAACAGTTTTTAGAATGGATTCTTCGAAAATTCTTGAGACTAGCATGTTTTTTGCCTCACAATCCGATGTCTGCGGGTTCAATCCCCACTCCCGTCTAGCGAATTTTGTTTTTATTTTTTTCGAAACAATTGATAATATAACACATAAATAATATTTAAAAAGCTTAGAGGAATAAAATAAAAAGTTTCATTTGGTACTCGTAAAAAAAGCAAAAGAGGATGGTTCCATCGGAACTCATAGCAATTTTGTGAAGGGCACGTACTTGACAACTTTGAAGACAAGACAGAAATTTTACTTTATGACTGGCGAACCACTTTTCCTTAAAATTGGCTTGCGTCTTTCAAGTCCTAATATTTCGACAACTTCTTTCCGCCTGTGGCAGGGCTCGAATCTGGGCACTGCAGATTGCTAAGCGCTCACGCTATCCTCTACGCCAAATAGATCTCACATTCTCGAGTGCTAAATTTATTATGTTAACCATATATAACTATATATGTCACTCAGGAGCCGTTTCTATTTTGGCTCTTTTCAACACGGTCTTGGGTACCCACCACGGTCTTGGGTACCCACCAAAATGAGCATTTTTCACTTAAGTACTCACCAAAAGTATTTCTCTCTCGCTCTTTTTTTGCCTGCCGAGTAACATCTTTTTCTAACTGGCGCGAAATGTCCCGCCCAAAATCTATGAGAGTGACATATATGTAATAGTAATATATGATGTTAACTTTCGAGAAAATCTAAATGTAGAATTTCAGAGTTTTTAAAAGTCAAGAATTGATTCTTGATTTGAATGCTTTTAGAATTGATTGCTGGAAACAAGAAAAATTCTAAAACTAATACCGCTTTTCTTGATTTAAGAATGTTTTTCGGTCAGTATGCTAAGTTCAAGCATGAAATTTTAAGAATGTTGCATTGTAAAATCAAAAATAAAATTCTTAATTTTAGCATGACATTTTTCTATCAGTGTATTAAAAAAATTTTTACTTCAAGAACACTTAGCTAAATACTCGATATTTTGTTTTTAATGATTGTTTCAGAAATTAGGAATATTACTCATTTGAAAGAAATATTTTTCGCCGGCTATTTTTGAGAAATGAAAAATATTTTACTTGTTGATACACCAAGAACCAAAGTCAACATAGCAGAGAATTGAGAATTGTCCTTACCTTCTGTTTTCTTGAAGAAGCGAGACAAATATGTAAGCATATAAAAGATTTTTTGTTTCTGTGGAAGGACTAAAACTAAGCTTACAGATTTAAATTTTGCAAAAAGACGTCCAAGGTCAATCTCAATCAAGGATCAATTTCTGACAAGTCCTGTTGAGGTATTTTCCCCCTTTAATATCTTATTTTAAAAAATAATCAATGTTACTTTAAAATGCAGCCGATTCCACTTAAAAGAACTTTATAAAAAAATGAAATCATTTTCGACGCTATCATCAATGAGAATCCAACCCTTCTATCATTCGCAGCATCTGCATAACGTTGCCAGAAGCGCATCTAACTTTTTGCAACACGTAAAAAGAAGATTAAAGGCCAGCATCAATGTTATGAAGAAAATACCATATGAAAATTTTAAAAGGGGACTGGCCCGGACAAGGGCCGCTGTAAAAAAATGAGTTCTGTCAAAATATATATTTTTGAATAATGTGAGCCTATTTCGTGGTCTTGACACACATGTGCCATCCCAACCACAGCCGCTTTGGTCTAAAGTTCTTTTTACCATAACATAACAATGCGTGTGAGAAGCAGAAAGGGACCCCAGCAAGGAATTTCATATGAATTTGAAAAATCTGTACTTGATTGCTTTTCTCAGTGATCCAAAGACATTCCGTAGTCAACATAGCCGCAGGAATGTTTTAATGCTTGCGAAACGTCTCATCATTCATGAATATCATAGAAAGAGATGAATTGCTATCTTTGATAACCTCTTTCAGTGCGTAGCCGATGATTGTGCATTTTATTAAAAAAAAGTAAATTCATCTTTTTATAAATTGATTGATTATTTAAAGAGTTGAAATTCTTGAACTTCTTATAATCTTTATGAGGCACTTTACCTAAAATGTAAAGATTTAGATTGTTTTTGTTAATGGTGTTACCACGTTAAGCGAATTAAGTAATTGAAAATGAGAACTGACTAAAAAACTGAATTTGGGGAAGTTATTCATCCAATTATAATTGGCAATGGATAATTGGCTTATAAGCCAATCAATTTCGCATTTACAAACGGGGACGTGAACCGGTTTTAAACCGAACCGGTTTTGAACCGGAAAACCGCTTTTATCTGCTGATGAACCGAACCATTAACCAAAACGAAGTTTTTCACAAATGTTGGAACCGAACCTGAACCCCATGTTGTAAAGGTTCAGGGTTTCATTTTTGCCTGCGACCATGCACAGTGGTCGCTCCCATAGGCCAAAAATAAAAAAAAAAGAAGGCGACATTCTTATGAAACTAGTATAAATACCATCTCTAAAATGATTAAGGTAACCACCACTTCCTTTTTATTATGCACATTTTAACCCTAAATGGTAAAAAATTGCGTTAGAAGTGGGAACACGTGTTAACAAATTTTTTAGTTTGAGGAATTCCCGAACCGATGAACCGAACCGAAACCCCGGTCCAAAGAAATAGAAAAACCGGTTTGACAAACCAATCCAAAAGTTCAAAGACGGTTCGAACCGCCGAACCGAACCGTGAAAATTTTCCACCCGTTTCATGTCCCTGATAACTTAAATATGTTTATGGAAGAAAACAGTTGTTTTTCTTAAAAAATTACAATTAAACATAATTGAAGGGCGCTGAAATCTTTGCCATCAACGGTTTTTTAGATTGGCTCTACTTTTTGAAATATGTATTGCGGTTTAAAAATTATGGCTAACTTCATTAAAATATATATCGCACTAGTACAACTAAACTAGCATAACTCAAAATATGTCATTTTTCAGGAAACGCAAAAACGTTTTTCAAGCTTTTGGAACACTTTCAAAAGACAAGTGTGGTAATTTATCAAGAAGAGACTTCCAAAATACACTTCAAGAAAGTTTTATAACATATGGTTTTATAATTTTAATAGAAATCCTGGTTTTTTGATTTGTGACTCTCTTCATGATATTTTCATATATTTTCTCTTGACTCATTTCGATTTGTGTCTCTTTAGCCGATTTTTATGTTTTAAATTATTAAAATTGAAAACCAAAAACGAATGGATTCCATCCCATTAATTATCACAAACAAAGTTCCCTCGAAAAAAACAAAAATCATTTGTTTTGCTATGAACATATTGAAGAGCAAGCTCAAAATATTTTAATGTAAATTGTCCACTAAAAATCTCCTCTTTAAAAACAGACATTCCAAATTGTTTTTGTTTTTCAAAAAGAATAAGCAAGAAAAGAAAAGAAACCCAGTTTAAGTGCAGCTGTCCCTCTGATGGGCGAAGTAAGGTGAAATTTTGCTTGTCGATGCTGCTTTTCAAACGATAATAAGATAATTCCATTATTGCAAAATAACCAAATATACTTATATGAAGGTCAGGATTTTTTAAATTGTCAATCAAATTTGTACAAAATCATTCTTTAATTAGTTGACAAGCAGCGAGATAAGGCCCTTAAATTTTTTAATTTTTCAAGGACTTCGGTGCTTATGCGAAATTTTTCAAGTTGTTCCGCTATTAATTATCAAGAAAATTATCGAAACAAAAAAATCATCTATAGTGACACAACTTCAGCAATATCGTTTAAAGCAACTACATCGTTGAAAATTTTGGATCTATCGATTTCATGTACATGGTTTTTTAATTCCGGACCAAACACATTAAAAGGTTTTTGAATCTACCGCGAAAATTCAAAGAAAAAACGAAATATATTTTATCATTTAAAAAAAACTATCTCAGAAAATAAACAATAAATTCATCTAAAGGGACATAATTTAAAAAAATACAAATGTATTTTGCTTACTTTGATCAGCTAAACCGACACAATTTATATTTCAACTTCAAATTTCAAAAAAAAAAATCGTCTAAGCTGACACAATTCGAAATGTGTCCATATTGCTTACAATCCGATCAATGCTTTCGCTATGAAATCATCAAGATTGGCGACCTGCTTTCTAAAAGCTTCAAAAGTATGCAAAATCGAACCAGTCACCCTTGAACCAAAGGATACTAGTATTAAGGTCGTGTGCATAACTGATCTCAAAAAGTAAGAGCCAGGAGTTCAAGGGCAGCTGAAACATCCGAAAAGCACGCATCTCGAGTAGAAGACATGCCAGTTCGAGCTTCTACTTCAAGATATGCCGAAACATCCCTACGGAGGGCCGCTCGACTTGAAAGGCAGCAATTTCGGACTTCTACTTCAAGAACGAGAATTAGTGTCAATAAAGCTGCATTCAACTACGATACAAATTATGATTACGGCATGCATCGCGATGTTGTCATTGGCCCTATCACTAATTTGTGCATACCTTTTTGCGCCCTAAAATTTAAAAAAGAAGCGCCTGGAATGTGTTGCTCCAATGGCAATTTTTTTTTTTTTCTTGCACGTATTTTTATACCCAGCGTAAGCGGGGTATATTAGTTTTGTGCAAATCTTGTAACAGGGAGAATTAAGCTCCGGAGATATAGAAAAATATATATAGAAATGATCAGGATCAAAACTAAATCGATTTAGACATGTCCGTCTGTCCGTCCGTCTGTCCGTCCGTCCGTCTGTCCGTCTGTCTGTCTGTCCGTCCGTCCGTGGTCGGATCTCCTCCGAAACGGCTAAACCAATGAAGCCGAAATTTGACACACATGTATATCGGGGTCCGAGTATGATCCTAAGTAAAAATGGGAGACATCCGCCCACTGCCACGCCCACAAATGAATTTATTGTGTTTTCAGTAAAATGCTTGTAACTTGCGAACCACTCAATACATTCTATTGATATTTGGTGTACTGGTAAACTACGAAAAGGGACAAATCCTGAAAAAAATGGACGCCGTCCTCTTCGAGCCACGCCCACAAATAAGCGCACAAATAAGGGCTTATCGTAACTTGTGAAGTAAAAGGCGTAGAAGCTTAAAATTCGCAACATAGGTTGACCAAGGCAAATGAAAGGTGAAGGAAAAAATGTTATGTGGCCCGCAAACTGCCACGCCCACAAATGAAGATTTTTCGTAACTTCCGAAGGAAAAGGCGTAGAAGCTTCAAATTCGCAACATAGGTTCACCAAGACGAATGAAAGGTGTAGGGAAATAATTTTGGTGTCCCTCCCACTGTCAAGCCCACAAATAGAGAAGCAAAACATAGTGCGCTCATAATTTCGGGACGCTGGGTTTTTCAAAGCGGGCTTGACCGACTTTAGCTTTCTTACTTGTTATTATTACTTATGAACTAACAATAAGTGAAAAATCTTAATACTAGAATATATATAATATGTATTTATATTATTTGGTCTCCGGTCCAAGCCAACGCATGGATTAGGCTGCCTTTAGTGTGGTTAATTGCTCAAAGGCTGTTACAGAGGGTAATAGGAGAATTAGTGCTGATAGAGAGAAGGCAGGTCACGCCTCTTGAGCCGTGTGTAGCTGTTTGTTAATAACAAATTTCTGGCTAATGAGTTCGGATCTTGAGACAACCGAGTGCTGTAACAGGTTGGCTGATAAGTCCCCGGTCTGACACATAGATGGCGTCGCTAGTATTAAATGCATATTATTTTTATATAGTGGCAACCTTCAAATTATTCGTGTCAAAATTTGACGTCTGTAAGTCAATTAGTTTGTGAGATAGAGCGTCTTTTGTGAAGCAACTTTTGTTATTGTGAAAAAAATGGAAAAAAAAGGAATTTCGTGTTTTGATAAAATACTGTTTTCTGAAGGGAAAAAATACAGTGGAAGCAAAAACTTGGCTTGATAATGAGTTTCCGGACTCTGCCCCAGGACAATCAACAATAATTGATTGGTATGCAAAATTCAAGCGTGGTGAAATGAGCACGGAGGACGGTGAACGCAGTGGACGCCCGAAAGAAGTGGTTACCGACGAAAACATCAAAACAATTCACAAAATGATTTTGAATGACCGTAAAATGAAGTTGATCGAGATAGCAGAGGCCTTAAAGATATCAAAAGAACGTGTTGGTCATATCACTCATCAATATTTTGATATGAAAAAGCTCTGTGCAAAATGGGTGCCGCGCGAGCTCACATTTGACCAAAAACAACAACGTGTTGATGATTCTGAGCGGTGTTTGCAGCTGTTAACTCGCAATACACCCGAGTTTTTGCGTCGATATGTGACAATGGATGAAACATGGCTCTATCACCTACACTCCTGAGTCCAATTGACAGTCGGCTGAGTGGACAGCGATCGGTGAACCGTCTCCGAAGCGTGGAAAGACTCAAAAGTCCGCTGGCAAAGTAATGGCCTCTGTTTTTTGGGATGGGCATGGAATAATTTTTATCGATTATCTTGAGAAGGGAAAAACCATCAACAGTGACTATTATATGTCGTTATTGGAGCGTTTGAAGGTCGAAATCGCGGCAAAACCGCCCCATATGAAGAAGAAAAAAGTGTTGTTCCACCAAGACAACGCACCGTGCCACAAGTCATTGAGAACGATGGCAAAAATTCATGAATTAGGCTTCGAATTGCTTCCCCACCCACCGTATTCTCCAGATCTGGCCCCCAGCGACTTTTTCTTGTTCTCAGACCTCAAAAGGATGCTCGCAGGGAAAAAATTTGGCTGCAATGAAGAGGTGATCGCCGAAACTGAGGCCTATTTTGAGGCAAAACCGAAGGAGTACTACCAAAATGGTATCAAAAAATTGGAAGGTCGTTATAATCGTTGTATCGCTCTTGAAGGGAACTATGTTGAATAATAAAAACGAATTTTGACAAAAAAATGTGTTTTTCTTTGTTAGACCGGGGACTTATCAGCCAACCTGTTATTTGCGACTTAATGAAATAAGTTCGTTTTTGACCATCGGGATACAAAGGTCCTTGTGTATGTTTTCGTTCTTAATGAATCATGGAGCACCAGTGATAGTCCGAAGGATTTTAGACTGTGAGCGTTGTAACATATAATGTCTGTTATAAAATTACTCGCTTTTCCTCAGAGCTGAGAGCCATAAGTCCATATAGGCTTAAGTGTTGCGTTATAAAGAAGCACTTTGTGTTCGAGCCGCAATCCCGACTTACTGTTGAGTAGCCAGTGCAGTTTTTGGGCGCTCAGCTTCATTTGGGTGCGTTTTTCCTCAATATGCTTGCGCCATGTGAGTCGGCGATCTAAGTGAATGCCTAGATATCTCACTTCGTTGGCCTGTGGAACTCGTGTGTTGTTAAACATAATTGGAGGGCAAGTCTCGCGACGCAGCGTGAAAGTTATGTGGGTGCATTTGCTTTCATTTACTTTTATTCTCCAGTCTTCAACAATATGAAGATGATTATTAAGAACTCGAGAGGCGACCGCAGGGTCGTTGTGTGCATACAAAATTGCTGTGTCATCTGCAAATGTAGATGTGAATAGCTCTGGGGAAACAGGCAGATCAGCCGTGTATATCAAATATAACAATGGCCCGAGGACGCTGCCTTGAGGTACGCCTGCTGAGATGTGGAACTCATTCGTCGTGTAAGTTCCGTATCTGATTTTGAACTTCCTTTCAGAGTGGTACGATTGTAGGACTTTGTGGGTATTATTGGGTAGTGTTTGTTTTATTTTAAACACTAAACCAGAATGCCAAACCTTGTCAAATATTGTGAAATATCCAGAAATATCGCAGAGCAGTATTTCTTTTTTTCGAACGCGTTTCTGATTTCGGTAGTAACTCTGTTTACCTGTTCAATACTACCATGGTTTTTTCGAAAACCAAACTGGTGCTCGGGGATTACTCTGGAGCTTTGCAAAGTCGGTAAAATTTTTGCCAAGAGACATTTTTCAAAAACTTTTGAGAATACTGGCAGTAGACTAATTGGCCTATATGATGATGGCAATGAGGAATCTTTTCCTGGTTCAGGGATCATGATGATGTTTGAAATTTTCTAGGCTCAAGGGTAAAATAATATTCATAATATAGCATTAAATATGAAGAGTATTAGTCTTGTGGCTGCGGCCGGGAGTTGTTGTATCATCTGTGGCGTGATAAGATCAAAGCCTGCTGCCTTTTTTGGGTTTATCTCTTTAATGATAGTTTGAACGTCTTTATGCTGAAATGCACGTATATTTTCGTTTAGACGTGGGTTAGTTTGTGGTAAACGGTAAGGGTTGGTAGGTGGATTAGGCTTAAAAACGTTTTCTAGGTACTTAGCAAAAGGATGAGCTTTTTCTTCATCCTTTCTAGCCCAACTTCCAGTGTTGGTACGCAGGGGTGAAAAGTTTATTTTGGGTGCCTTCACCTTTTTGTTTGTTTTCCATAGAGAGCAGTTATTTTCGGCTGTTGGGCTCAATTTTCGTGTGAAGTTTTCTAAATTAGTTCTCAGATCATTGTCAAGAGCTGCTCTTAGGCTCTTAGTTGCTTGTGTTAAGTTGTACTTTGCGGAGGGTGATCTTTGACGCTGCCATTCTCTTCGTAGGCGTCTTTTTTTCTCGAACAAGGGTTTTGATCTCGCTTGAAGTATATCTTCGAGGTATTATTGGGTTTCTGATTGATTTTGGGGTAGCGTGAACTGCGGCCGATATTATGATATCGTTTAGTTCTGTTATGGCTTCCTCAATATCACTTTCGCTCCGGAAGATCGTGTTCTCGTTCAAATGAGAGGTAATATATTTTTATACCCGACACATTCTGTGTCGAGGGTATATTGCGTTTGTTGGGTTGTGTGTAACACCCAGAACCAGTCGAGATAGACCATACAAAATGTATATAGAAATGATCAGCGTCACAAGGAGATTCGATTTAGACATGTCCGTCCGTCTGTCTGTCTGTCCGTCTGTCCGTCTGTCTGTCTGTTTGTATACAGTTATCTTATCGAAGGAGTTGATCTATCTTGACAAAATTTGGTATGCGTGCTCACGGGGACATGAGTAAGAACAAGTTCTAGAATGGACCCGATCGGACCATTTTTAGGGGTACCTCCAGTACTAGGGTCTGTTACGAAAATCAAAAAAACTGCTCTAAAATCGAAGTTTTTCATGATATTTTGATGAAATTTGATATTTGAACATGTTTAAAGGCGAGTAATACGATTTCAAAAACTTGGAAAAGTGGGCGTGGCATAAGGGCGTTTTTCAAAAATTGTTTCCTACTCCCGAAATATTATATAAATGGGACTTGAACAAAAATTGGCACGTATACTTTCTTTGTAGCCATTAACATCCTGCCCAAAAAATTTCTTGATCGGAACATTATTAAGGGTACCTTTAGTACTAGGGTCTGTCACAAAAATCCCAAAAATGCCTCAAAATCAGACTTTATTGAAATATTTTAATGAAACTTAGAATTTGAGCGTATATATAAGGGTCCGATTACAATTCCCAAAAAAATTTGAAAAGTGGGCGTGGCAAAAGGGCGGTTTTCATTTAGAACTTTAACAAAAGTCGGCTCCTTATGCCCTTAAACACCTCTTGATATTAAAAATTATGTGTCTGTGTCGGGTATTCTATTGTCAGGCTCGCCTGACTATAACACCCTTACTTGTTTTAAACTTGAGCCAGTCGGTTTTCTTTGTTATAACTCTCCCGGGTTTTTCAGTGAGTGTGGGTACGCCCATCATTGTTATTATAATAGGGGAATGATCGGATGACAGATCGAAGCTGGGTTCAGCATGTAATTCGCTACGATCAAAGTTTTTGCTGACTGCCAAATCAATGAGGTCGGGTTTTTTTTGCAAGTCGGAAGGCCAGTTAGTGGGTTGACCTGTTAAAATACAGTCAAAATTTTCACGACTATTTATTATAAGTGAATATAATGTCGCCCTTTGGGGTTAATTAATCTAGAGCCCCAGTGCGGGTGCTTAGCATTATAATCCCCAGCTGCTATAAATTTGTTGCCAAGCTTTTGAAAGTACTCTAAAAATTGTGTACCAGTAACAGAAAATCTCGGTGGGCAGTAAACTGCACTTAAAGCGATAATGCTGTTACCATAATGCAATGAAATAGAAGTTGCTTGTAAGTAATTTTGGGAAAATGCATCCATTAAATTGTGTTTTATTCGAGTTTTAATCAAAACACCGGTACCGCCGTGTGCCTTTCCATCTGGGTGATGAGTGCCATAAAACGTATAATTTTTAATAGCAACGAGCTGACGAGCATTACGTCAATTGAATGTAATTCAAGAAATGTTTGAATTTCAAGCTTGTGTTGTCGAATGCCGTTAGCATTACAATGACAAATTTTTAAGACACTCATTTCATTGCAATTAGAATTTGCATGAGTTGGCCTTGAGCACGCATCATCTCTTGCAGCATTGATTGCACAGTTGAAGTGAACTGCATCATGCAGTTAGTCAAAAGCTAGTCAATGGCAATGTTATTATAATTATTATATGAAATAAAAGTCTCGAGTTTCCATTAAATCGACTTTCAATTTGGGGTGCAGCAACGTGCGCCAGGTATGCTAGTATTATATATATTATAATAAATAATGAGCAAGACGAATCGGTCGAAAATTTCACGAAATTCCCCAACCCTTAATTTTCACTATTTTGGATTGTGTATTTATCAACCCAAAATAGTCCTATCTTCCGGTTAAATGATGGTCATGACCATCATTCGCGAAATTCCTTAACGCTTAATTTTCACTAATTTGGATTATGTATTTAGCAACCAAAACAAAAAATCCTCTCTTCTGGTTAAAAGATGGTGATGGCCATGATTCGCGAATTTGCCAAAACTCTAATTTTTACTTTTTTGGACTGTTTATTTCGCTATCGAAAATAGTCCTCTCCTATTATTCAGGGAGGGTGTGATGGAGATGGTGCGGTAGAAGGTGATGGACAGAGTGAGGGAGAGAGAATGGCAGAGAAGGTTTTAATTTGCTTAACATGGCTTTAAGCAGCCTTTAAGTTATTGGTTTCTGACACATTACTTTCTGTAAAACATTGTGTAGTTTATCTCCTTTAATTTTTAATAAAATTTTTTTATTCAGTAAAGAATACTTTCTGTTCGAGCTGAACATGAACATGAATTGAACATGAAAACGTCTGAACATTGAACACGTAAAGCACACTGTGTTCAAAATAGAATCTTGTTGAACATGAACACTTGCTGTTTGAACTGAACACTTCTCGATCGAACATGTTCAATGTATAAGATTTTCGAAACAAGTCAATGTATTTTGCTTTGTATAAGAAAGCAGAAATTTCAAAGGAATTATCAATGGCCAAGTCAATGTATTTTGTTTGGATAAGAAAGCAGATATTTCAATTTTTGTGTCATGTGTTTTATCGGAATACTTTGCTCATAAGCATAGAGCATTTTACTGTGAACACGTAACATACATTTTGATTTTGAACATGATCTGAACATGATTGTTCAAATATGAACCCTGTTCGCAAGATGCAAGGTGCTGCTCCCTCACGGGTTGTAAGACTTCTGCAGCAACCGAAGAGAATTTCACTAAAGAATGCGATCCTTTCGCGTTTTGATCTAGCAAAAATAACAAATTTTGCCAAATTTCCTCAGAAGGACTTTTTCCTTGCATTAGATTGGATTTCAGTCAAATGGGAGTATCCCAAGCAATTACACATTTTTTATATAATAACTAAGAAAAATACGTAATATTATACATATTATACAAAAGTATGGAAATAATGAACTCAAAATATTCTGTGTTTCTGAAATTAATTGATAAATGTTATTTTAAACATGGCGCGACCCCCAAAAACGGATTGCAGATTTGAACTAATGGAGTCATTTTACCTAAAATAAGACAAAATCCCACAAACGTACATAGAATAAATTTTTTCTCAACTTTTAATGCACAATAGTTGATGTATGTTTTTTCCTAATTTTGATCCTGTATAAGGGTTCCAGCTTAGCCATTAAGTTAAATTTTCATTTTTAAATTTATTTTCAAATTTAACGAGAGAACTCAATCAGTTTGGCAGCGGCAATGAATAAGCACACATACATGTGAAGAATGAGAGAAATTGTGCTAGGGGTCGTGCTGACAAGCACTGTTTTAAAGCAATGCGGATGTAACGCCGTAGAAATTTTACATGGTTCGTTTCTCTGACGAACATTACGCCCAAATAATTTTGGTCTTAAGTTCCAGAAAATTGTGGCGTTATGTCTTTCTTGTTTTCGGAGATAAGGCCAAACCCAATTTTTGGCCTTAAGTCTGCCATAACCTCAGACTTAAGGCCTGTGGGCCCTAAACCCATGGGAGTTATGTCACGGCACCGTAACCAGTGTTGTTAAATACTTTTTTCGAAATTCCCTACACAGCCTCAAAAAAATCCCTACTTTTCCCTACGCTCCCAAAATTTTTTCCCTACAAAATTCCCTACCATTTTATTTTCTTACATTTGCACTGATGGGTGCATTCAGTAGACTCAACTGCTCTGCAATTGTTGAATGAGCGAATATTTATTCTTTTAAATTAGATTTTACTCAACATGTTGAGCAAAATTAGCTAAATACATTTTGCTACTAAAAATGTTTTCCGCTCAGTAGGTAGTGCAGCGTTCAGTTTTCCTGTTTGTTTCACAGAAAGTGCCTCAGTTGAGTCTACTGAATTCTCCCAATGGTGCACTTACAACACGAATCAAGTTTTTTCAAGTTTCCGGTTAAGGTACTGTTTTTCATCCTTTGTATTTTAAATTTTATTTAAAATATACATTTTGACTAGATTGTCTTTAAAAGAACGAACTAAAAAAAATTGCATTCAGCTTTTAAACTTAAATAAAAAATGTAACTTATTTAAAGCTAAGATAACACTGCATAAGTGTTTCGAAAAGAACTAACTAAAAAAAGAAATAACATTCAGCTTTTAAAATTAAATAAAAAAATTTAACACATTTAAAGCTATGACTATGCTGCATAAGTGTTTTAAAAATAACTAACTAAAGAAAATAGCATTCAGCTCTTAAACTTAAATAAAAAGTTTTACTCATTTAAAGCTGAGATTATTCTTAATAGGCTTCTTAAGCTTAGTTGTAAAAAAAAATAACAGGTTGTAGGAATTGTATTTTTTTTTAAACTTAAAACGACATGAGCTATTTCACATGATCGTAGAGTTTTGAGGATACCATTTTTTGGTAATGAGATTCCTTGCATTGAAAGCTACAACAATCTTTATTTTCATCTTGCAAACATGAACGTATAATGCAAATAGACGTTAAAATTTTATGACTGAGCTTGTTTCTTTTTTTTTTGTACCTACATCCGTCACAATAGAGAAAATTCTCTCAGAATCGGCATTGCTATGTGGTAAAGCTAAAACAAAACAAGAAAAAAGCGCGGCACAACTTTAAAACAGTAAAATGATATCCCAATGTCATTGTTGCCGTACTTACTCGTATTAAAACTATGCTGCCACAAGCAAAAAAATTTGGCATGAAATTTTTCTACCTACAGTCATTTAAAAATTTTTAGGTCCTTTTAAGAAAATTCCCTACATTTAAAGGTTTTAAAAAAATCTGTCCTTTTTTTCCCTACACCCATTTTTTTCGACAAAAATCCCTACATGTAGGGAATTTTCCCTACGTTTAACAACACTGACCGTTACATGTATCGTTCTTGTGTTCTTTTTTATTTTTTATATAGATATTCCTGAAGATAGTCGCGATTAACGGACCTTGAGCCAGATACGAGCATTCATATTTCTATATAATATTTTTTTTTACATTTCAAAAAATGAATGTTTTTTGGTTTTTTATTATCTTCTTTAGATAAATAAATTCTTTTTGCATAAAAAATTAGAAAAACCTATGAGCTATTCATTGTGGTACTACGAAAGCTAGGCTCATAGTGGTCAATCGGCAACCTGTTTGCAAACACAGGAGACTCAAAATTAGCATAGCTTCCTCAAATTAAGACGTAAATAAAAAAGTTTTTTTTTTATTTGCTCAGAACACTGTTCCACGCAAAAACAAAATAACGGGATTCTGACAAAGAATTATGGCGGAAGAGGCCAAAAAAGGGATTCGTGTTTCGGCGTTTTGAAAGCTTACGTCTGAAATTTTTTTGCCCCATTGCCAATTCCTGCAGCATATCGGCATATGAAACTATGTGTTCCTTACGTCTGAGGTTTGGGGTGTCTTGGGCAAAGTTATAGGAAATATCAAAACAAATATTTTTGTGGAGCATATTAACCCTATTCTCCCTCGCGATGACTCCCTGGTCGTGGGTGAGTGGCCCAGTTGTGATGAATCTCCGGGCGATGCCGGACAGGGCAACCCATGCCGGTAATGTCGTAGAGGAGAACTGAAGCCAAAAGTAATCAGCGAAATTTTTCGGAAACAACGCCCCGGTCGAGCATTAAGACCAATTAATTCATGCAAATCAAGAATCCCCGATGCCGGTGGTTTTGACGCCACGGAGCTGGTGGTTGGAATATTGGAGGACCTGAGTAAGGGGAGTGAAATCCCACTGAAATGGCTTCTGCGCTAATGCCTCGACCCTCTCCCTCCCCGCTAAAATCATAGCTAGGTCTCAAAGTACGTTCGAAGCTTGTCACCGTTAAGTTGGTGGTGTAGGTTTGGTTGACTTTCGTCCTTATTAGCGCTGGTGTGGCTCTGGGCGCATGTCCCCATAAGGGCTTGTGCCAACCCCCCATGGCTTCCCTGCTTGCATAGATAACCATAAGACCCGTTGGCGACTATATACACAAGTGGAGATAGTGGCTTTGAGTTGGGACCCATAAAGCATAGACAATACATCCAAACAAAACGAAAAAACAAACACCAAGTCCAACCTAACAGGTTGGCTGATAAGTCCCCGGTCTGACACATAGATGGCGTCGCTAGTATTAAATCCATATTATTTTTATATAGTGGCAACCTTCAAATGATTCGTGTCAAAATTTTACGTCTGTAAGTCAATTAGTTTGTGAGATAGAGCTTGTTTTGTGAAGCAACTTTTGTTAATGTGAAAAAAATGGAAAAAAAGGAATTTCGTGTTTTTATAAAATACTGTTTTCTGAAGGGAAAAAATACAGCGGAAGCAAAAACTTGGCTTGATAATGAGTTTCCGGACTCTGCCCCAGGAAAATCAACAATAATTGATTGGTATGCAAAATTCAAGCGTGGTGAAATAAGCACGGAGGACGGTGAACGCAGTGGACGCCCGAAAGAGGTGGTTACCGACGAAAACATCAAAAAAATTCACAAAATGATTTTGAATGACCGTAAAATGAAGTTGATCGAGATAGCAGAGGCCTTAAAGATATCAAAGGAACGTGTTGGTCATATCATTCATCAATATTTGGATATGAAAAAGCTCTGTGCAAAATGGGTGCCGCGCGAGCTCACATTTGACCAAAAACAACAACGTGTTGATGATTCTGAGCGGTGTTTGCAGCTGTTAACTCGCAATACACCCGAGTTTTTGCGTCGATATGTGACAATGGATGAAACATGGCTCTATCACTACACTTCTGAGTCCAATCGACAGTCGGCTGAGTGGACAGCGATCGGTGAACCGTCTCCGAAGCGTGGAAAGACTCAAAAGTCCGCTGGCAAAGTAATGGCCTCTGTTTTTTGGGATGGGCATGGAATAATTTTTATCGATTATCTTGAGAAGGGAAAAACCATCAACAGTGACTATTATATGTCGTTATTGGAGCGTTTGAAGGTCGAAATCGTGGCAAAACGGCCCCATATGGAGAAGAAAAAAGTGTTGTTCCACCAAGACAACGCACCGTGCCACAAGTCATTGAGAACGATGGCAAAAATTCATGAATTAGGCTTCGAATTGCTTCCCCACCCACCGTATTCTCCAGATCTGGCCCCCAGCGACTTTTTCTTGTTCTCAGACCTCAAAAGGATGCTCGCAGGGAAAAAATTTGGCTACAATGAAGAGGTGATCGCCGAAACTGAGGCCTATTTTGAGGCAAAACCGAAGGAGTACTACCAAAATGGTATCAAAAAATTGGAAGGTCGTTATAATCGTTGTATCGCTCTTGAAGGGAACTATGTTGAATAATAAAAACGAATTTTGACAAAAAAATGTGTTTTTCTTTGTTAGACCGGGGACTTATCAGCCAACCTGTTATCAAGGGGACAATTACCCCTGAAGTGTGTTGCGGTTCATCGCTTCTGTGAGTAGCATTTTGACCGCTGGGCAATTTAAAAGTCTTGTCTCTTCTTAATTAATAATTCTATACATCGTCGATTATTGTGGTACTCCCCTTTAAAAGTAAATACATTCAATCCCGTAGTCCACGATTTCCGTAAGGGTTTTCCTAACTTTTGAACGGACGCTCCAAGCGTTTTTTCACTTCAGTCATTTGTGAAATAAATTGTTTTTAAATTTCTTATTAATTTTTGCTTTTGCCCATTGTGCGCCCCCTTGGCTCGGGGGCCCCGTATCATTGATACGGCTGATACGGCGCACAGTGCTTCGTTCCATAGACAAAATAAAAATAAAAAAATTGTTTTAATATATTGATGAAATATATATTTTCGGATAGATAATAAAACAACTAATATAATTATAGAAAAATATTTATGGTTTGATTTTTTAGATCGCCACTAGAGGGCGCTGAACGTAGACGATTTAAAGCAAAACTGCTTTAACCAAAAAATTCGCTCAAGCCGGTTCACTAAAAATAATGCCAAAAATTTATTTTTTCGTGAAATTACTTCAAGTTTAATTTTTTGACTTCTTCAATATAACAGGTTGGCTGATAAGTCCCCGGTCTGACACATAGATGGCGTCGCTAGTATTAAATGCATATTATTTTTATATAGTGGCAACCTTCAAATGATTCGTGTCAAAATTTGACGTCTGTAAGTCAATTAGTTTGTGAGATAGAGCGTCTTTTGTGAAGCAACTTTTGTTATTGTGAAAAAAATGGAAAAAAAGGAATTTCGTGTTTTGATAAAATACTGTTTTCTGAAGGGAAAAAATACAGTGGAAGTAAAAACTTGGCTTGATAATGAGTTTCCGGACTCTGCCCCAGGAAAATCAACAATAATTGATTGGTATGCAAAATTCAAGCGTGGTGAAATGAGCACGGAGGACGGTGAACGCAGTGGACGCCAGAAAGAGGTGGTTACCGACGAAAACATCACAAAAATTCACAAAATGATTTTGAATGACAGTAAAATGAAGTTGATCGAGATAGCAGAGGCCTTAAAGATATCAAAGGAACGTGTTGGTCATATCATTCATCAATATTTGGATATGAAAAAGCTCTGTGCAAAATGGGTGCCGCGCGAGCTCACATTTGACCAAAAACAACAACGTGTTGATGATTCTGAGCGGCGTTTGCAGCTGTTAACTCGCAATACACCCGAGTTTTTGCGTCGATATGTGACAATGGATGAAGCATGGCTCTATCACTACACTCCTGAGTCCAATCGACAGTCGGCTGAGTGGACAGCGATCGGTGAACCGTCTCCGAAGCGTGGAAAGACTCAAAAGTCCGCTGGCAAAGTAATGGCCTCTGTTTTTTGGGATGGGCATGGAATAATTTTTATCGATTATCTTGAGAAGGGAAAAACCATCAACAGTGACTATTATATGTCGTTATTGGAGCGGAGGTCGAAATCGCGGCAAAACGGCCCCATATGAAGAAGAAAAAAGTGTTGTTCCACCAAGACAACGCACCGTGCCACAAGTCATTGAGAACGATGGCAAAAATTCATGAATTAGGCTTCCAATTGCTTCCCCACCCACCGTATTCTCCAGATCTGGCCCCCAGCGACTTTTTCTTGTTCTCAGACCTCAAAAGGATGCTCGCAGGGAAAAAATTTGGCTGCAATGAAGAGGTGATCGCCAAAACTGAGGCCTATTTTGAGGCAAAACCGAAGGAGTACTACCAAAATGGTATCAAAAAATTGGAAGGTCGTTATAATCGTTGTATCGCTCTTGAAGGGAACTATGTTGAATAATAAAAACGAATTTTGACAAAAAAACTTGTTTTTCTTTGTTAGACCGGGGACTTATCAGCCAACCTGTTAATGCTTTAGTGCTAGTGGAATTCAAATTTCACTTCCACTAAAGCTTTAGTGCTAATGCAAATCAAATTTCTCTACTACTAACGCTTTAGTGCTAATGCAAATCAAATTTCACTACCATTAAAGCTTTAGTGCTATTTCAAATCAAATTTCTCTACCACTTAATTTTTAGTGGTAACGCAATCCAAGCTTCAGTGGTAATGCATTTAAAATTTCACTACCACTAAAGCTTTAGTGCTAATGCAATTCAAATTTCACTACCACTATAGCTTTAGTGCTAATACAAATCTAAATTCTCAACCACTTAAGCTTTAGTGCTAATGCAATTCAAATTTCACTACCACTTTACCTTTAGTGCTACTGGAATTCAAATTTCACTACCACTAAAGCTTAACTGCTAGTGCAATTCAAATTTCACTTCCACTAAAGCTTAGGGCTAATGCAAATCAAATTTCTTTACTTCTAACGCTTTAGTGCTAATCCCAATCAAATTTCACTACCATTAAAGCTCTAGTGCTAATACAAATAAATTTCTCTACCACTTAAGCTTTAGTGGGAATGCAAATCAAATTTCTCTACCACTTAAGCTTTAGTGGTAACGCAATGCAAGTTTCACTACCACTAAAGCTTTAGTAGTAATTCAATTCAAATTTCACTACCACTAAAGCTTTTCTGCTAATGCAATTAAAATTTCACTATCACTAAAGCTTTAGTGCTAATACAAATAAATTTCTCTACCACTTAAGCTTTAGTGGGAATGCAAATCAAATTTCACTACCGCCTTAGCTTTAGTGCTAATGCAAATCTAAATTCTCAACCACTTAAGCTTTAGTGCTAATGCAACTCAAACTTCACTACCCCTAAAGCTTTAGTACTAATGCGAATCAAATTTCTCTACGACTTAAGCTATAGTGGTAAAGCAATTCAAATTTCACTACCACTAAAGCTTTAGTGCTAGTGGTAATGCAATTCAAGTTCAAATAAGATTTAGTGCTAGTGCAATTCAAATTTCACTACCACTAAAGCTTTAGTGCTATTGCAATTCAAATTTCACTGCTACTAAATCTTTAGTGTTAATGCAAATCAAATAACTCTACCACGTAAGCTTTAGTGGTAGTGCAATTCAAGTTCAAATAAGATTTAGTGCTAGTGCAATTCAAATTTTACTACCATTAAAGCTTTAGTGCTAGTGCAATTCAAATTTTACTACCACTAAAGCCTTAGTGTAGTTACGAGTATTTGCACTGGGTATTTCACAGTTAGGCTGGATCGTTGATAACACTCATTTGCACTTAGCAATATCTCCATCACTCATTACTACTGGAACTTTAGTATAGTTGTTACAGGATTCCAAAAAATTAATTAGGGTATTCCCTGAAAAGATTGAAAAATCGGAAAAGTTTAAAATTTTTCATACAAAATTTCGTACATTTATTTTTAAGCCTTCTTGATTTACGATTTTTCGAAGTTTTCGAGGCAAATACACGTTTAAGGGAAGACCCCTAATAAAAGCTAGTACACAAAGGTAAAGGAATTTGACATTCCATACAAAAAGGTATGGGAGAATTCCTTCGCGGAATGCAAAGAAATCACAACTCAAATTAATTCCTTCAGCTAGTACACAAGAGTGAAAAAAAGAGCGAAGGAATTTGACGTTGCGTTACTTTAAAAATTGCCAACAGATGGCGCTGAAGCGAATTTCTTCTCCATTTATTGGCCGAGTTGAATAAATTGCGAAGGAATTTTGACATAAGCAGCTGATTCTAGCGGAAAAATATGGAGAACGGTTATACTGAGTTTGAATATTTGGACGAATTCAGTCCAGAAATTAAACCCAAAAGCAAAAGAAATTGCAAACGTCTAGCAAATTTCAATAACGACGAAATTAAAAGTTTGATAGAGGCCGTAAAGGATCAACCTTGCATTTGGAACCTGCAAACCAAAGAACATTGCAACATAAACGCAATCAATCGTTCCTGGATTGTTGTTTCTCAAGCAGTTGGGAAAACAGGTTGGTAACGAATAGTGATTGTGCTGTGTTTCAGTTAAAGTAAATAATTTTTATTTTGTAAGTCGAAGAAAGCAAGATTGCATGGAAATCATTACGGGAAGCGTACTGGTATCACGCAAGAGCTTCAATCAAAAAGAAGAGTGGTAGCTCAGGAGGAAAATCGTTAACGTCCCCTTCTTTTAATGACGTTGATGCATGGGAGTTTGCAACGGACTTATCATTTTTAAAAGCGACAACTTTAAAACGAAGGTAACTAATGTGCTCTTTGTACTGCTGATCGAATTTTCATACATAATTTTTTCAACTTTAAGAACTTTTCAATCCGCTACAATTCAAAGTAATAGTTGCAGTACAAGCGATACATTGTCGAACAAGGAAAACTATAGCTATGTAAGTATGTGGTTCACCCGTATCTAACCTTTTGCTGAGTACCTCTTTCTAAATCTCTGCTTATTTTATGATCAACCTGCACAAAAGAAGTTCATGCATGAAAAAAATGCGGCTATTTTAAAAAGTTTAGAAACCCAAAAGGATCTCCTTGCCTCGCAAACTTCAATGGAAATGGTGCATAAACCCTTTAGGGCCTATTTGGATGATCTCACAAAAGACTTTAACCAACACCAAATGCTAGACTTACAACAAAGCATATTGCAAATGGTGTTTGCAAAACTAGCGGAAAACTAAAATCATAAGCATTCTTTTTGGGATGTGAATTTTAAATATGGCTGTTAAATGAAATATGGAAGAGACTAATTTGTTTAATTGATTTTTTTTCTAATGGGATGTGAATTTTTATCCCACGTTTTCTTTGTTTTTTTCAGTTTTACGTTTGTTTTTACTTCATAAGCATATACTGCCAGGAGTTTGTTAAACTTTAAAATAAATAAAAGAGAAAAATGTATTTTAACTTTTGTTTAATTAATAAGAGTACCTTGAGATGTAAAAAAGCAGTGCTACAAATCTATTAAAACTTTATAATATCCCAGATGATTTGTTTTGCCATGTGACAGAGCCAGATGGACTACATAAATACTCTTTCAGCGCATTCCGCAGGCATTTTGCATTTTCGCTCGTGCGGCCACTGGTGTTCTTAAACCTTCCTAAATCTGTACCCAAAATCACATTGTTTTCTTCATTTGCGGTCGGATTTTGCATGTAATTTGAACTATCATTGTTCATCAGAAAATTGTGCAGCAAGCAGCATGCAGTCACAATTTTCTGCGCCCGATCAGGTTTGCAAAACAGTTTTTTTTGCAGACATAGCCACCTCCATGCTAAAATTCCGAAAGTGTGTTCTATACACATTCTGGCACGACTAAGACGATAATTGAATATTCGCTCTTCATTGGTTAGTGTTTTACCAGCAAATGGTTTCATTATGCGTTTGCACAATGGGAAAGCGTCATCGGCAACAACAAAATATGGAATGTTTGTTCCACCTACGTCCTTGTCTTCCGGAAACTGCAAGCGATCTTGTAGGATAGCACTGCCAAAATCTGAATTTCGGAACACATTTGCATCGTCCTCGCTTCCGTAAGCTCCGACGTCCAGATAAATAAATTTTGAGTCGGCGTCGCAAATAGAGAATATGCATGATTTTTTTTATTTGTTTATACGTTTCTACTAGTTAGTACATTACCAAATATACAAATAATACGTCTGAAATATAAACCATTAAGAAAAAAATCAAATATTAAAATTTTGGCCGATTTAAACGCTTCCATTTTGCCGCCCTTGTTCGTGACGTCAGAATTACACTAATTCGATATCGACAGGAGTTATAGAGATATATCGATAGTCATAGTTTTCGATAGTCCGTAAATTATTTTAAGTACCACATAAACATTCAGTCTGACTGATCATTCATCCTTAAATTCGTACTTTTATTCGCTTTTAGAGTTACATCCGCGTTTCCACCTAATAAAAACAGCACAAACGATCTATCGAGTACGAAAAACAAGAAAATGCTCAGTTTTTCTCTAAGCTCCCGCACTTTGCTAGCCCAAAAAGTGGGAATTGACGTCAATAATTGATTAGTGTAAAACCCGTCTATCGAAAAGTGTCGATTGTTCACCACCTCTAGTCAAAGTGTTTAGTTCGGAATAAAATAAAGGAAGTGAGTACAATGGAAAAGCACAAAAAAATCATATTATAAATATTGTGTCGTTCGTATGTGTCGAAATAACACCAACACTGCACCTGACAAAGTTTATTTCCTTATCCCGAAAGGCGAATCAGGATTAGCAGCGAAGTACGTGGCCATCATAAAAACGTCGATTTTCGGAAGATTATCCGATTGTGCTTTTAAAAAACCGCTTTCAGTCATTTTCGATATTTTTTTTTAAGATTTGTTATTCCTAATTGAATTGTTTTTTGACATATCCAGACTATCGATTGCGATATTTAACTATCGATTATCCCTAGTTTCATGTAACATTGACGTCACGCTTTGCTTCCAAAAAAAATGTTGCGTTTTAGAAATTTGCCCGGGAATTTGAAAACAGCCGCTTTTTGATGGTTAAATTTCACTATTAAATTAAAGTAAATTTTAAAAATAGTTGTATAGCGTGTTTTCAGTGGCAATAAAGATTACAAAAAAGAATATTTTGTCCATATTGAAGTCACGTGCATATTCTCTATTGCCATGATCACAATTGAAAAGAAACCCTACAAAATATTATTTACTTAGCTTTAAGAGAAGACCTTCTTTATAATACATGCCTTGTAGTTAAAGAAAAGACTGCCACTGTTTCGTGGAGCTTTCATTATGACGTGTTTGCCGTCCACCGCTCCAACGCAATTCGGAAACTGAAATTTGTTCTCAAACTGTTTGGCTGAGGACTCCATGTTTTCTTTGTTCCATTTTGGAACTTGATCGGCTAGAACGGTTGCTATTGCGTCGCAAACTTGGTCAATAATATTCCCAAAATGTTGTTTGCTAATGCGGTAACAACTGCTGATGTGGCGTTGCAAGTCTCCCGAGGCAAGAAACCTAAAGGCAATCGCTCCGTAGAATATAGGTATTATATGGTCGTTTCAAAACTTACTCTAAAACCATTGCTAACTTTATCTTTGGTTTAATCATGTCCTTTCGAATTACCTTTTTTGGTAACAGGTGCGGCAACGTTAACTCATAGAGCTTTTCAAATGTTGGTAAGCTCATGTGAAAGTTCTCTTTAAACAAAGAGCTATCCTTTGCCAGATCATCAAACTGAAAACAAAATTGAATTAAATGAGTCCTTAGACGTTTCTAGCTTGACAGAACTCACAGCAGTGTGGAAACGTCCCTTTGAATCTCTTCCTTTAAGATATGGGCTTACATGATACCTTCGCTTTTGCTTGGTAGATGTGTCAGAAAAATCACTGAGCAAACACGAAATCAGCGTGTTGTTCAGATTTATTAAACTTTTTCTGCGATTGAAATATATACATTAGGTTTTTTTTTTACTTAATAGTGACTACTTACATAGTTTCGTAACTCATTTTTAGATTTATCAAGCTGACGAATTGTGATTTGCTTATTAAACTTCAAACAGCTGATATATTTATATTCAAATTTACCGCCTTATTGTATCTGTCAATCTGACATTCCTTCGCGGAAATAAAATTTATTCAGCCTCAATTCCGCCGATGAATTCCGTTGCCTTTGTGTACTAGCTTTAAACATAAAATTCTGAAGCTGTTCATACAAATAGTGTCAAATCAGAATTTGAAATTTGGGGAAATGAAGCGTTTTTGAGTTTGAGTTCATTAGCATTATACACCATAGCTTCATTGTTTTTCAACCGATTTCGATGAAATAACATTTTTTGTATAGTTAAGAGAGAAGTTTTTAATTTTAAGTTACCAGCTATAAGTTAATGTTAAAAAAATTATTCCAGTTGAACAGTTGAAAAGTTGAACTTTGTCAAATGGGAAAAAAATCGAAAAAAATTCAATTTTTCCAACTTTTTTTGTCTATAGTTAAAAAACTAATCTATCAATTAAATCGTGTGATACACCAAATTAAAGGGTAACTTTTTTTTTCTTTTTAATTATATATACATATTAAATTTTTTTAAAATCAACAGTTATTAAGTTATTTAGCAAGAAATAGAAAATTGACTAAAAAAACTCATTTTTTGCATATACATTAGGGTGATGACTTTTTTTAAAACTCTTTTCCTGTATCATATTACGATGAACTTTTAGATGCCATAAAACACTA
Organism: Chlorops oryzae; assembly: GCA_020466095.1. Lineage (NCBI taxonomy): Eukaryota > Metazoa > Arthropoda > Insecta > Diptera > Chloropidae > Chlorops > Chlorops oryzae. Next base: position 57,680,877 of record CM035808.1, on the reverse strand, counting down.
ATTTTAAGGTTATTTGATAAAAAAAAATGTCACGCATCAAGTCATTTGAAAAATTAAATTTTTGATTTTTTTCCAAATTTTTGAAGTTAATGTAAGCAGAGTCGCTCCTAGAGGGGTCAAATTTAGGACCAACTCCAATTATTTTTTTATTACCAATAATTTCTCCAAACAAACCTTCCCCCTATCTCCACTCTAAAAGGGGGCTCCCATACAAAAGTAATATGACAGTTGCAACGTTTTCTTGATACAAGAAATTGCAATATTGGAGTTACCACATTAATCGTTAGGTTGCCTCTGAGGCAACTTAACTTTTTTTGGCTGCCATACATAATCAGCACCTTAATTGAACATCGTGGTAAATTTGTAAAATGTCAATTTATTTTGCCAAAAAAAAGATGTGTACGCACTTGTATTTTACACATTGTACCTTCAAAGGCATAACAACGAAAATTCTTCTAATACACAGGCGCCTACGCATAAAAAGTTTTAATTTCGCTTTGTGCACAAAGCACAGGCGCACGAAAGTCATTCGTGAACGCAAGCGCAAACAAAGTCAACAGAAGCGCAGCCGAAGGAGTATAAAGGCCCCCGAAATAAAAATTCATATGTTAAAAAAAAGTTCTAAAATAGGAATAAATTTTGGAAAAGACAACATTTATTTAATAAATAAAAAGTTTATCTCATATTTTGTAGTAACTCATAACAAATATGATTTTTATAGAGACTTTTGCAGACTTCCCCCTCGAAAAAAACAATTTTTGCTCCGTGCCTGAAGTCACTGATTGTTTTCGTTTTCATTTGCCTTTTGTTATTCCTTCCACTTCTTTGTTTTGGTTATGTTCTGATGTCGCACGTTGTATGTTCTTTTATGATAGACATAAAACTCAGAAAGCGAGAAGAGAGAAACTTACGAAATTCCACCTCTTTATATCTAGGTGCTGGTTATGTATGGCAACTTTTTTTTAGCTTGGGTGTCTTTCGACCAAGGCAACCAAATTGCGATTACGTATGGCAACTAAAACATGCAGCTGATTTTTTAGTTGCCTTGTTAGTGCCTCACAAATTTTGTAGCAATTACGGATGGCAACGCTTTTTCGGTTCGGTTGCCTTAATAGTCAAAACAAGGCAACTGCTAAATAGCAGTTGTCTTTTCCATTTTTCAGTTGCCTGGGGTGCAATAGTTCGTAAAATGGAATATCATATATTACTATATATGTCACTCTCATGGATTTTGGGCGGGACATTTCGCGCCAGTTAGAAAGAGATGTTACTCGGCAGGAAAAAAAAGAGCGAGAGAGAAATACTTTTGATGAGTACCTAAGTGAAAAATGGTCATTTTGGTGGGTACCCAAGACCGTGGTGAAAAGAGCCAAAATGGAAACGGCTCCTGAGTGACATATATAGTTATATATGTGGAATATTGTTAAATGAAAAATTTTTTAAATACAAAAGTATTGTAATTATTAATAGTTTTTATCTATTAAACACTAAATGGTGATAGCAAAAAAAAAAAAAAATACTAACAAAAATTAATGGAGCTTTTGGAACAGCATCCAGATATAGGGCGGTAAAAGATTTCATTTGGATTGAAAACAACTAATCAAAAAATAATTGAAATACATTCTTTAAGCCTTTGTTAAGTTCCACATATTCGTCGCTCAAGTAAATTTTGCTCTTCTTTCAGCACTATTATACATATTGGTGTTTGTGCCAAAACCATAATAAAGACATTTCCACTTCTATCCACGTCGCGTTTTATTCATCGAGTAAATAGCGCGATGTCTCATTGCTTAGTCGAATTAAACACAATTCAAATGCATTTTTAAACGTGCCGGCCGCTTGGCTGTTGCAATTGCTTCAACGCATTACGAATCCTCCTGCGCGTCCTGGCCTCTAATTTCCAGTGAGTCAAAAAATATCCGAAGTAATCTTCATATATTTATTTTTATCGCGTAATTTGTGAACCTAATGGCTAAACTTATCAAAAAACTGTTTCAAATCAACTAATTTCAAAAAATAGTGATGCTCTCTTGAAACATATGTTTTTAGTTGCCGAAAATGCCAAATTTTCAGTTGGCAACGCAACGCAATAGTCTACCAAAATAAGTTGCCAACCGTAATCGCAATTTCTAGTTCGGTTTCCTTGATAGTTCGGTTGCCACTGAGGCAACTCAACCATTTTTGGTTGCCATACATAATCAGCACCCTATACTCTTTCGGAAACTAAAAAATCAGCTGCATGTTTTAGTTGCCCTACGTAATCAGCACCTATGTTAAGCTTTAACTCGATTCGCAAAAAACCCTTTTTTGGATATTTGAACATATGTATAACACCGGCAGGAATCTGTTTATTCGCAACGAATGCATTAAGAAATTAACTCGTACAGTGAAAACTATTGATAAGAGTTTAAAATACAAATCTAATATTTCATTAACGGAAATACTGTAGATATGTAGGTAAATACTGTAGGCATTTCAAGCATTTCGGTTCAATAAATCTGAAACGGATATTTTTGTTATTTTAATAAGGCTCACTTGCTCTCTGTGAGACAAGTTAAGCATCGGATCGAAAGAAAATCTTTTATACGCTTTTCGAGCTCTATTTCATAGCACCGCGTTCACTATGTGAAATCTATAAATTAAGAATATATCTCCACCAGTCAATATTTTTTTTTTTTTTTTTTAAACAATTCATTTAATTTATTGGATCACTCCTTTAGGATAGGAGTCTATCAATAATTTATAAAATCTTACACCTAAAGTTAACAATTACATATCACAGAGCATATTCAGATTTGAAGAATCCTTTATGAGATGTAATTTTTAGATAATTACGTGCCTTTTCGCTGGAGCTAGGCTTTTATGATGTGTGTGTAGGAGCACATGTAATTGAGAACGGTGTTGGAGAGCTTAATATAAAGCTCAGTAAGGTGGTTATGCAGTGGATTACCCGGGAGAATGTAGATTTTTTGACTTTATAGCTAGGAAAGCTGTTGTTTTTGGAAGTGCATGGATTGCACTCCGAAAACCGCGTCGGCAATCAGCTAGGAGAGCTGTGTTGTTGAATGTGCATGGATTGCACTCCGAAAACCGCGTCGGCAATCAGCTAGGAGAGCTGTGTTGTTGTATGAGCAAAAATTCCTGACCTCTTAGATTTCGGGATCATTAAGGGTATTGCAAGAGAACTTATTTCAGCAAAAGCGACAGCTGACCTCTCGTCGGATCATTCGCCTGTTGTATTTCTATTACACAAGTATCCAATAAAACTTGAACGTTCAATCAGCCTAACAAATCCAAGGACTAACTGGCTGAAGTACAAAAAGTATATAAGTTCGCATATACATACTAAATATAAAATAGACTGCAATGAGCATATTGATGACGCCGTAACTGTTTTTTCTTCCATTCTTGAATCAGCAGCGAAAAATTCTACTCCTTGTACGGAAGACAGGACTAGAAAAACCAGGACCAATATAGAAATTGATGCAGGCGCGAATGGCAACGATTCCGGTCACCATTTGCCAAAGATAGACTAAAAGACGCTGAAAAAAAGCTTAGACTAGCTCTATTCCGGGAAAAGGAAATTGAAAAAAGCCATTTTATCCAGAAACTTACACCCAGGGGTGTTAATCGGGAGTCCATGTGGATAGCGAGCCGCACTTTTAATACTCCTGTATATAGTGAGTCACCTATTCGTAGACCTAACAATGGGTGGGCGCGTTCCGACGAAGAGAAAGCAACGGCTTTTGCAGTACACCTTAGTAGAGTATTTCAACCAAATCCGAGCACTATTGTACACAACTTTCCAACTCAATCCGAAAACACAAACAGAATTCGCGCAAACTTTATTCCGAGTGAGTTATCTAATACCATAAAAAGTGAACTAGTCTGTAAAAAAGCCCCTGGACATGATCTTATTACTCCGAAAATGTTAAAAAATTTACCTTTCGTAGCAGTAGTATTTTTAACTGTGCTTTTTAATTCTATTATAAAGTATTGTTATTTTCCAAAATATTGGAAACGGTCGGTTATTAAAATTATGCCTAAACCCGGTAAAGATCCTACGCAAACTTCCTCTTACAGACCCATAAGTCTCCTTCCTTGCCTTTCAAAGTTATTCGAAAAACTTTTGATATCCAAATTGACTCCATTTCTTCAGGAACAACATATTATTCCTTCCCATCAATTTGGATTCAGAAAAAAACACGGTACTATTGAGCAAGTAAATCGTATTACCAACGAAATAAGAATCGCATTTGAACATCGCGAGTACTGCTCAGCAGTTTTTCTGGACGTGCAACAAGCGTTCGACAAAGTTTGGCACGACGGTTTGCTGCATAAAATCAGAAACTTACTTCCTTTAAATTTTCACGCGACCTTTGAGTCATACTTAAAACATAGAACGTTTCAAGTAAAACACAACTACTTTACAACAAAATGTTATGAAATTCATGCAGGGGTTCCTCAAGGAAGTGTTGTTGGGCCTATTCTCTATCTTTTGTACACAGCGGATATTCCTAATAGCGATCGAGTATCAATTTCGACATTTGCTGACGACACAGCGATACTAAGCCGCCACAAGGATATTTGTGTTGCAACTTCTAAGCTCCAAAATCATCTCCGCGAAATCCATGACTGGCTTACTAAATGGCGAATCCAAATAAACGAACTCAAATGCCGACATATCACTTTCACGCTAAACAGGAAAGCTTCGCCGGACATTTTCCTTAATAACACACGCATCCCTCAATGTGAAGAAGTTACTTACCTCGGAATTCACTTAGATAAAAGATTGACATGGCGTAAGCACATCGAGGCTAAGAGAACCCAAATGAAGCTGCAAGCAAGCAGGTTACACTGGCTCATAAATAATCGCTCTGATCTAAAACTAGATTATAAAGTCCTTCTGTACAAGCAAGTTATTAAACCAATATGGACTTATGGTTTGCAATTGTATGGACATGCAAGCGCTTCGAATATAGACATTCTACAGAGAGCACAATCTAAAATCCTTAGGACAATTACAGGAGCCCCATGGTTTGTTACAAATGAAAGAATACATAGAGAGCTCAACGTAGAAATGGTGAAAACGGAATTCGCCAAAATCAAAGAAAAATATTTTTGTAAACTGCGAGCGCACGTAAATCCACTAGCGCGTTCACTAACTAATTCATTACACTATTCGAGGCTAAAAAGAAATGATCGACCAGCGCTTCCAAATACAACAGGTGCAATCCATGCACATTCAACAACACAGCTCTCCTAGCTGATTGCCGACTCGGTTTCGGAGTGCAATCCATGCACCAGTCAATATACGTTGTATATAATAGTGATGTTGGGAATATTCGCATTCGCATTCGTATTCGCATATTTCTGGACATTCGTATTCGCATTCGCAAAATTTTGTGCGAATATTTGGCGAATATTAACGTCCGAAAAATATACAAATCCTATGGATGTTATAGTTTTCTTTTATGTAGATTAACTTGATATGTATATTGATTTGTAGATTTCAAAACAATATTTAAAAGTTGTTCAAAAAAGGCTTGGAGAACAACTTTAAATTCATTTTCTTTACGAAAACAGATTAATTAAATAACTTCTTTTTTTGGATCATTGGACAGCACTCTAACAAAAAATATGTGGGGCTTACACGGCACTTCAGCTCTCCATAACAAATCATAGATAAGTGGCGCTTAATTTAAAACTGAACATTCGCATTCGTATTCGCGAATATCGGAGACAGATATTCGCATTTGCATTCGCGAATGTTTAAAAAACCACATTCGTAACATCACTAGTATATAACATAAGACGCTGGAGCATACTTACATGATAATCCTAAAAAATATATTCCTGTTTCTGGCTCTGCAGGGTAAAAAAAATAACGGACATTTGTAAATCCATTTTAGTCAATATATGTCTTTTGATGTATTTATTGGAAAATCTACCGCGTATTTGTATATGTACATAACGTGAGACATAAAGCTTATATATAAAAATTAAAGGTAGGACTCCTCATCTAATTTGAGCTTTGTTAATAATTATCGAATTAGGTGTCACTTTGTTTGAAAAATAGAAACTAAAATGTGAAAACTTAAAGATGAACAAAAAAAAAAATGGTTTTAAGCTAGCTTTTGTCTCTTTTTTGCTATTGCGTCTTCAACCGCACGTAATTGTTTGAGTAGTTCCTCGCGCCTTGATTTTTTGGTGTCCTTTTCCGAAGAAGCAGAAAGTGTAGGCGATGTCAGAGCAGAGGCGCCTACAATAGATGGTTTCTTAATTTCTATGGTTATTGGTGATCGTTTTTTTGGTGGTTCCACTAAAACAGAGTGAGAAAACAGATTACAACTCATAGTATGTTATTGAAAAATGTAACATCCTTACCTTTTCGTAGGATTCTTTTATCAACTGAACCTTTTCCTGGTACATTGCGAACAGCATGTCTGGAAACTTTTCCTCTTGATCTTGATGAACTATCAGATGATGAGGATCCAGTGTCCGACTCCGAATCGGACGCACTTGAATCAGAGGAATCTAATGAAAACCAGAACAATAAATAACTTATAAAGTTTCGATAGCCTCAATATAATTTTGCTTTTCCATGCTTATACTGGAGAATATTTAAAAAAAAGTGAATTATTGATGGATAAAGATATAAACCAGATGAATATAAACATTTTTGATGCAGTGCTTCTAGAAACATTATTATTATTATTATTTCTTAAATTATGACGGCAGAGGACAATATTTAGCTTGCACGCAAAACAAAAGAACGAAATTGCTTTAGCAAAATTATAAGACCACTCTGACAAATGGTGAAAATATAATTTTTTTGGGTGACCGCTTAAAGCTTTTTGTTTTTTGAGAAATCACTCCCATATGGTTATTGCCAAAAAAAAAAAAAACCATTTTTGCATCTCATGGGGTTGGGTATATATTCTTTAACTAATGCCTTGCGCCATGAAATGTCAATAGTTTCGGGAAGTTCATATCGGTCAAAAGTCAGTAGGATGACTCCCGTAGGAATGTTTTGACTTTATATTTTTTTCTGAAATTTATAAGCAGCTATGACACCTTGGTCACTTAATTCCTCGACAATTTCGTCTTCTGCCACGTTGTTAAGATACGGGGCGTACACCGTTCCTTTAACTGAGTTTATGTTGTCATGTAATTTTGCTTTAATTGAACAAATTTTGGTTAGAGTGTTTTCTTTTATGAAACGATTAGCGGTGTACAAATCTTTTACTAGTAGTAAATGATTTCCATCACGTGTTTCTGTGTTTTTTAGTATATCTTTACTGATCAAAAATAACGATTTTTGGACAGCAAAACAGAAGTAGTGGGAGAGAGGCTTCTACCACCACAAACTTAGGGATAGACTTAACGATACTTGGTAAGGAGGGAAATTGGTTGAATGCACTGAAGTCTGATTTTTTCTTTTTTCGCTTGGGGCTTTTTTGCTAGGGGAGCAAAACGATTGTCCCCTAGCGAAGTTGGCCTCGTGGCCATAGATTTGTTTCACTCTTTATATTCTCTTGCACGTGACTTGTTTAGCAACCGTAGAGCTAGAAGTATTTTTTGTTGTTTTTTTTTTGTTTTTTGTTTTTTCAAAAAAAAGTTTTAAGTATTACGAATTGATAGAAAGCGTAAATAACCAAAATCTCCGTCAACAGTCTGAAAAAATCACATCCAAGATAAACCCAACAGTCGACCCAACAAAAATTTGGAATGAAATAAAAAAATTCTCTGGAAATTATAAGTCTAACCATATTGAAGTTATCGTCAACAACGACCGTATTATAAGTGACCCAACGGAAATTTCTAACCTGTTTGCCAGTACTTGGTCTAATTTCTCTGAAGACAGCAACTTTCCCCATGAGTTCATTTCCTGTAAACAATCAGTATCAGAATCTCACTACATTAACCCAAAGCCATCCTCAGACGAAATCAAAATAAATGAAAAAATAACTATGTGAACTTCACTCATCTCTCTCTACAAGTAAAGGTAAAACCCCCGGAATGGACCGTATATCATACAGTATGTTGAAACATCTACCTTTGTCACTGTTAAAACGCATCCTTAGACTTTACAACAACATCTTTCAAAGGAAATTGGCACTAGTGGTCCCTATCCCAAAACCCAACAAAGACCACACAATGATTCAGGGATACAGACCCGAACCTTTATCATCTTGCTTAGGAAAATATATATATATATATTAGGGCGGGTCGATTTATTTTTCGACAATTTCCCTATGATTTCCGTTTTCTATGGGTTATTTCAAGAAAATTTGCCCAAGGAACCATACCTCTATCGTTAAAATCGAGTCCCCTGATTTTTGATTGAAGATTTTATTCCCAAATTGACGTTTGTTTGAAATTTTACCTACACGTTCACATCCATAACTCAAAAACTATCGATCAGATCTAATCGCCACTAGGCGCGTTGGAAAGGTGAGCTCATTCTGATCAATTTACAACCAAAAATCTCCAACATTGGTCCAACGGTTCAAAAGTTACGGCCATTTTTGTAAAAATTTTGGACTATTTTTCCATCTTTTTCATGATTTCGTCCAAGAATATTACTTTCATGGCCATATTTTAGGCTCAATCCACTATTTCATTCAATTTACAATTCAAAACGAAGAGTTTAAGCCCAAATTTATCGAATTTGGTTGATTATTTGATTTTTTTTTTTTTTTTTTTTTTTCTACAAAAATTCAAATTAAGAGATATTAAAGTATTTATCAAACTATAATCAAAAAAAAATCAATTTGAACGTAGTATAAAGACAATTTTTAAAAAAATACTTATTTTTCTGAATAAGTGTTGTTAACTGCTTTCAAGCTGGGTGTTTTCGTACGGCTCTCTAATGCTCGCCCCATAGCTTGACTTCTAGCATTCTTTCCTGTAAACTCGTTTAGCATGGCAGCCAGCATATTGGAAAATGTCTTTCCGTTCCTATGGATGGTAAAGAATTTGATGGATACTCTGAACGATGGCACCGTAATTCAAAATATCCACCAAATGTTTCTACGAATAAACTTTGTGAAATGGGTGGATTCGAGAAAGCATGTATCGTCATGTAAAATCAAATAATAATTTGTATATTCCGTACAATTAAATGTTTAAAAGGTTATTTTATCAAGCCTTTTATTGTAAAACATGGTCTTTTTTAGTGTAAAAAAAGGACCATTTTATCAATAAGGGCTGGGAAAAATGAACATTATTTGTAAAACTATAAGTTTTAGAATTAATATTATTTTTGTTTTACAATGTCTATCTTCATACGCAATTCAACCCACCATTTGCACAAGTTCTTAAGTTTCTAGTAAAGCATCTGGGGCTTTTAGAAAATTGATCCCATACGTTCCTAGAGGTAGCCATTTCAAATCGTCCTACAATCAGGAATAAGACATGTCAATTACACCGATATCCAGCCCTATATTGAGATTTAAACAAAGAATTGATCTCACATATGTCAAGCAGGTGGCGTTGCTGTACATCTGTAACACATGTCGATATACACTGTATATTATACACTTATGTCGATAACAGAGTATTATTTTGAAAAAATACGTTTTTTTAATTATATTTCGTTCAAATTGTTTTTTTTTTTGATTATAGTTTGATAAATACTTTAATATCTCTTAATTTGAATTTTTGTAGAAAAAAAAAAAAAAAAAAAAAAAATAAAATAATAAACCAAATTCGATAAATTTGGGGTTAAAATCTTCGTTTTTAATTGTAAATTGAATGAAATAGTGGATTGAGCCTAAAATATGGCCATGAAAGTAATATTCTTGGACGAAATCATGAAAAAGATGGAAAAATAGTCCAAAATTTTTACAAAAATGGCCGTAACTTTTGAACCGTTGGACCAATGTTGGAGATTTTTGGTTGTAAATTGATCAGAATGAGCTCACCTTTCCAACGCGCCTAGTGGCGATTAGATCTGATCGATAGTTTTTGAGTTATGGATGTGAACGTGTAGGTAAAATTTCAAACAAACGTCAATTTGGGAATAAAATCTTCAATCAAAAATCAGGGGACTCGATTTTAACGATAGAGGTATGGTTCCTTGGGCAAATTTTCTTGAAATAACCCATAGAAAACGGAAATCATAGGGAAATTGTCGAATTTTTTCACTTCCTACAAATCGAACCGGGCTAATATATATATATGTTTTTCTTATAAATTTTACATCGAATCTCTTCTTTTTTTTTTAAAACCTTAAATAGCTTCAGCAATTTTCAAGAACTTATCAACATTTATACACCATTTTATTGTCAATTAAATGTGTTTTTCAAAAATATGCCAATTTGGAGGCGTTGCACCGAAGGAAATTGGGTAAAAAAATGGCTCAAAGTTGAAAAATTTGGGGGGAAAACTAACATTTTCAGTTTCGAATTGGAAAATTTCCAATAAACTCTTACAAACCAAGAAAACAATTTACATTTGTTATAAGACCTGTCTTTTCGCTTCTCACTCCTGTAAAAAAATTTGAAGTATAAAAATAAGCAACCGAGTTGATGGCAGTTAAGTATATCAAAGTCGAAAAAAACATATTTTGCCTATATCTTTTTAACTAGAGCTGATAGAGAGAAACCGACCACATTTTTGAAATCACCTAAGTCCAAATATTCTAAAAAAAACTTGCGCACCAAACAAAAAGTGTATTTTTGTCGGCCTGTGTAATAATTGATTATTATATTTCATAATATAAATAAATAAAAAATAATATGCTCTTGATAACTACACCACCATATTGGCCACAGGCAAACGGCGAAATCGAGAACTTGAATAGATCACTGGTAAAACGGCTGAAGATCGCACATGCAAATAAGAGGGACTTCAAAAAAGAAGTCCAGGAGTTCACGATGATGTATAATACAACCCCGCATGGCACGACGGGATCTGCACCGACCGAGTTAATGTTTAATCGTGTAATTCGAGAAAAGGAATCCAGGAAATCACTGAGGAAATGCTTGACTCGGCTGCAAGAGACCTAGACGTATGTCGAGGTTCCCCACAAATTGGTTTCTACATTTAACCCCACGATATTCGAAGTATCGGAAAGGATTTGCAATGAGGTGACAGTTGAAGGGGAAGGAAAACGGTTTCGACGGAATATCAGCGCGGTGAAGAAAGTACCACCTGAACCGACATCTTCAAGTTCTTCACGGGATGCAGATGACACCGACTCCGAGGGGGCTACTACCACTGGCCTGGAAGTACCACCTCGCCCTACGTCACCGAGTTCACCATCTTCGCAAGTCGCCGATGACACTGACTCCGATGGACCTGCTATCGCCATCTCGAAACCCGAACTACGCCTGCGGCTGAAAAACATAGGAGGGATGTGGAGAACTGAATCGATCTAGTATTCGGCGAATTGATTAAATAAAGGAATGATCTAGTAGTTGTAGATTATGTTGGGAAAAAGGAAATAGTTTTCCTTATAGGTTTTCTGAATCAGTGTTGCCAGTTTAGGAGTTTTCTCCCTAGAGTTAGGGGGTTTTTCCTACTTTTAGCGGGCCGTTTAGGGGGAACAAATTTTTAGGGTCATGTTTAGGGGGAACAAATTTTCCTAGGAGAATTTTAGGGGCTTATGATATGTAAATATAGGTATGTATAAACAAATGATGTGCGAAGTTTATAGTGTTTGATAAAGAAAATCTGTCAAATTTGTTGTTCTTTCCAAATTACTTTTTTTCATTTCGAATATTGTACTTTTTAGAGGGCACATTTCGAATCTGGGGGGAGTTAAGGAGTAGTTTTAGGGGGAGCTACCTGGCAACACTGTTCTGAATTATCAGGGATCGATTTCGATATTACAGCAATAAAGCGAGTAATTAGATTCTAGAGATATCCTGCTGTTTTTATTTATGTTCGGAGGATCGAAGGAATCGTGGGGTCTAAGCGAATCCTGGAAATCGCAGGTTGGCACATTAACCAAACGGCAACGCTCAGAAACATGGCTACGCCGTTCAATATAGTTTTAAAACCGATATAACAAAAAAAAAAAAAAATTAACCATCCGGCAGCCAGATATATGGCATTCGGCCGAATATACTATCCGTTGTAACACTAAAAATAACTCATCCAGATGATAAAAAAAAAAATTGTTTTGAAGAGCTGTGTTATTAACTCACCGCTTCCAGAAGAGCTCGACGTTTGCTGACGTTTGATCTTCGACTTATCATGAAGTTTCTTTATCGGAGATAGTCTCTTTCGTTTGTGGGCTGGACTATATGTAAATCGTTTGTCTAATGTCGGCGAAGGGCTTCCATATCCTCCACGACGCTTGATTAAAGGTGATCGGCGTGGGCCTAGATATAACAAAAATATTTTTTATAGCTTATTCGCTTGTTTTTGTTGAAAAAATTTAAGGTATGACGGGTGTGGAAAACACTTAAATTGAAACAAAAATTAGCAAGAAAGTGTTAAACGAATTAGCTTGTCGAAATACCTCGAATATTATGTAATTCATGATCTTTAAATAACCTCGATTCCTTGAAGTCAGTTTTAAATTCAATAGGAGCAGCTTGTTTCGAAATATTATTCAAAGGTTAGCAAGAAGTATACTTTACAGAGCATTCTAGATACGAACCCGGTGAGCGCCTTCCACGTCTGCCTACAGGTGAGACCGATCTAGCCGAATGGATGCCATGACGTCGAATTGACGGAGATTTCTGGGAGCTATTGTTGTACCGACGCCTGTGTTCTGCTGGGCTAGGAGAGCGACTAGTCTCTGAACTGCTATCAGATTGGGAGCTGGTCGAGCTTGAATAAGAAGAATTAGTGCTGTAGCTTCGACGATCACGACGGCGTCTATCCACTCGATCAGGGGACGCAGCACGAGCACCAGGAGATTTTGATCGCATCCAGGGATCGTTCCACTCATCACCTCTACCTGCAGGTTCAACGCGTTGAACAATTACTTCGCGTGTTGGGCGCACACGACGCTCATCCTCATATTGTGGCATGCGATGCGGTGGTAGTTCTCGGTAACGTGCTGACCGACCGTACGGATCAAGATCTTCATATGGTGGTAAAGGGGGTGCAAATCTTCCAAATCGTTCAGGTGGAGTGTATATGCCACTGGGTACGTCGTGATAAGCTCCGTGGCGACCATAAGATGGCACGGCCTAAGATAATTAAAAATGAGCTATATAGGGTGCTTAAAAAATATAGGAAGACCAGTATTTTATAAAATAACTTGTATGGAAATTTTTTCAGATAATACAAAATATATGTAAATTTAAAAATTCTCTATTAAAATGTGCACACCGTATATAAAAACCATTTTTACAGCGAAGGACGCATTGTAAAAGAAATATTTTGCCAATCAAAATGTTTTATAATTTAAGAGGCCGTTTCCACTATAGCCGCATCTTGCTTTCGCATCTTCAAGATGCGATTTTTTGAGAATGGTGTTTCCACTTGGTATTTCGCATCTTGCATCTTTCAAATCAGCTGAGTTTTGTTTACAATTGATATTTTTACTAGTGATGCCACGAATATTCGGCCACTATTTGGACGAATATTTTAACTATTATATAGAAATAAGTTATTTAAAAAATCAGTAGTAACTACAAAATAAATTTTTCTCATAATAATGTACATATATGTATATCTCATAATAATGTTACATTTTTTCTTGGTTTCCCGCCATTTGTGCTGCTGACAATTCCTAAAATGCTGGTTATTAACATATGTTTCACTAGACATGTGCAGTTAAAATCGATAGATAATCGGAAAAAATCTCATTTTCTTCGCATCTTTTAAAGATGCGGTTCAGGATACAACAACAATTGCATGTAAATTCACACCGCATCTTTCCGCATCTTGCCAAAATGCTGAAAGATGCTAGATGCGGTTATAGTGGAAACAGCCTCTAAGGGGCTGTTTCCGCATTCAGCATTTTGTCATAATGCTGAAAAATACTAAATGGGGGTATAGTGGAAACAGCACCTAAATAGCGGGTCAGCAATTCCTATGCTCCACAGGGGGAAAAGAAGATAATAGTAGAAGTCTATCTTCATTCTATTTGAAATCTACCACTATTGTTTACCTCCGAAGGTGATGCTCTTTCTTTTAGGTAATATGAGTCTTTTTCTAGCTCCTCCTGCGATACCGGTAGATTCATCTTTTTGTCTTCAAAATCCATGTCCTGTTCTTTACGTTTACTTGCTTTCCGCATCATTTCTTTAGCTGTACGCAATCCTCGCTCCCAAGCACTTTCCACAACCACAGGAGCTTCAGGAATAACAGCTCTGGGATCATGATGGGAAGAATATACAGAGCCACTTGTAAAATGTGATGTCGTTGGCCTATGAAGTAGGGGAGGTCTTTCAGTACGATAATCGTAATCGGCAGAATAACCTGCAGATCTAGAAGTAGATGCCAATTGAGGTACTGGCACCGGCCGCACCAAATCAAACATTGTGTAGTTTCCTTTATCCGTTACACCAGGATGAAGGAAGCGACAGCTCATGCCCCACGTACATTGACCACGAGTATAAAATCTGCAAACTGGCTTCGGCTCTGTTTCTTCAGGCCTCTTTTCTTCCTCATCGGATACTTCACCCTCTTCTAACTCCTCCCCGTCTTCAGCTTCACCGTCCGATTTCAAACCTTTTTCTGACTTTTCATGATTGGTAGCTTTCACGTTATTGTCATTATTTTCTTCTATTTCATTCTCTTCAAGACATTCACCTTCTTCTGCTTCAAAATCGAGAGCATCCTCATCATGAGTTTTAACCAAGTCTTCAATTTGTTTCGACGCTGAATTATTGGAATAGTTCTCTGATATAAGCTTACCACCGCTGTTTAAGTCGGAATCGTGCTTTCCATTTTCGAAGCTCTAGAAAGAAATTTAAAAACGTCTATAAATTCGAATCAATTTAAAATAAATAACTAACCTTTATTTCTTTTTTCTTATCTAATTTTTCACGCAAATCGCATGTCTCATTGGAACCATCTTTTTGTTCCGAAGCAATGTTATTTACTTCTGGTACATTCCGACCAGTTTTGATTTCATTCAAATCTACACCGGCGTCGTCCGAGTACTGTTTGTTATTATTATTCGACGATGTTCGCTTTTCACTTTCCATATCACTAACATCACTTAAGTCCTCGTGACTTATGTGAACTTCCGCTTCTGCTTCATCTGCGTCTAGATCAGTACGGCCATTGCTTATACTATTCGACGATGAGGATGAGTTGCGAAAACTACGATGGGAGTCTTCAGGGGATGGAGATCGTGGATGCGAGCTTTGCTGTTTTTCGTTTTTGATGCTATCTTCTTCACTACTGCTTTGTGCCAAAGACCTTTTAATTCTTGATTGTGAATTGGCATCGTCATTTTCATTGTCACTAGACGAAGAAGATTCTGACAAAGCTGAATTTGATTTGGACCGGGATCTACGGTGGTCAAAATTTCCATCAATAGAAGGAGAACGTGAACGAGATTTGTTATCCAAACATTTTTGCGGCGACACAGTTGGATATTGTGGGCCTTCATAAATCTTATTGTCAGGGTCAGGTGAAGATGGCCCTGAGCGGTTTGATGACTCAGACGCTGAGCTTGAAGCCGAAGAGCCCGGGCGGGACTCTTCTGAATCCATATCTTCTAAAGGTTACGAGACGATTCAGTCTTTTCAGCTTCGTTTGGATCTACGGGAATATCCAATTAGTTAAATGAGCAACTATTAAATAATTTTAATATCAAAACTAATATATATAAATTTCAAATTGTGTTTATCAATTTTAAATTTTATAATGGATTTGTTGAGCACCGCGGATACAGGGCTAAACATGTTAATGGAGTTTTAAAATTATTTAAAAAAAGTATGGTTTGAATGAAAACCAATCGAATCAATTTGTTTTTCTATCTCTTTACTAACACAGTTAAGTATTTTTCAGATCTTCGACTCCGAACCACTTTTTGTTTGGTGTTCCTAAAAGTACTTACTAAACCTAGAAAATCTACGTTTTTCATTTTGCCGTTCGCGAGATAACGGCGGTTCAATTTTTTTTTGGCTCCAAGGGGATCTTGTGCATTTTTTCCTTAAATAGTTATAAAACATATTTGAAATTTTTTAAAGTTATTGCATCCTTAAATAAGCTAACTTATATACAAAATTAAGATAAACAAATATTTTTGAAAACTAATGGTGTAAAATGCCGCTCAAAGTCGAAAAACTGTGAAATTTGAAAAACGTATTTCAGGAACGCCACACGAAAAGTTGATGAGAAAACATGTCTTGCACTGTGGTCAAATTAATCCACTATTTTCTCTTAAAAAGCATTACATAATACTAAAAATGTTGGGTGTATAATTTGGAACTACGCGTATTTCAATCCGAACTTTATTTTTCCCTGACCCAATATTTTAAATTAATCTAGTCGTGATTTGTTTTCGGAACGAAAAAGAAGTGAACTTTCGTTTAAAAAATGTGTTGTTTATGTTTACAAATCTCGACATTGAGTTGTTTTAGAAAAAAATTTATATCATGAAAATGGTATGTGCTGCCGCTCTGAAATTTCACATATCTACACATAATTGATTGGCCTACAATTTAAAATTACAGTATTAAGAAGTAGTGTCCGACCGAAGGTTCGCCTTCGGCCGAAGTCTTCAACTCTGCCGATTGTTCGGCTTCGACTAAAAATCCACCTTCGGTCGGACACTATTAAGAAGAGAACGGCTTGTTGTTGAGTAATTTTTATTCAAAATCAAGAAAAAATCAAAATTTTATCTCAAATTTCACAGTTTTTCGACTTGTGCGGCATTTTACGCTATTAGTTTTAAAAAAATTGTATTTATCTTAATTTTGTATTTAAGTTAGCTTATTTAAGGATAAAATAACTTTAAAAGATTTCAAATATGTTTTAATTTGGTTTGAATTCTTCGGGCTTAGGGTCCAAACATTTCTGTTATGAAATGTCAATTTTTTGGCAATTGAAAAAAATATTTTTTCTAATTGCCGAAAGTGGAAAGTTGAAATCTGATGATTTCGATAAACGATTTCAGAACGCCAGCTACGAAGTTGATGACATCAGGGTCATTCATTTCACAAAAGTTAATCAATTATTTGCTCTTTTGACACAGCGTATCACGGACTTGACCTGACATAGTGTCGTATCTATAATTCGTTTTCGACATAAGAAGTTAATTCGATTTTAATGTTGTTTGTACACATTGCTGTATACACGGATCGTGCACATTGTCGTGTTAGAATAGTTGAATTGTTCATACTATCTTATTCGACCCTTGAAATAATTACATATTGATGGTACAATTTGAAAACAAAAAAGTAGTTTAATTCTTCGGCAAGTCTTAGGAACGTCCAAACATGTTCTGTTATGAAATAAATAAATATGTCGTATGACACTATTTAAGGAAACTGGTAAATTCACAAAATCTGCATGAGAGCCAAAAATCTTTGATCCAACATTCAGTTATCTCGTCGAACTGTAGCGCAATTTTCGCATGTTAACAAAAATGTAGTTTCTAATTGGTTTTAAGTAAGCTTACTTTAAGGATACAGCCAAACAAAAAGTGGTTCGGAAATTATGTGTTGCACATGTGTAAGCAGTAACTTGGGCTATAAATCAAACAAGGTCTCGGTCATGAGTCATTTTTTGGCATTAAATTATTTATGCTAATACAACATTGACGAAGTTATGAGCATCTCATGAACTGCTGCTCTTCACTGGTTTCTTGGTATGCGAGACTTTAAAAAGGGGTTTCTGGAGCATGTGGTTTTAAGTCAGAGCAGTTACTAAACTCCAAATTCACAGAAACAATCTTTTTTAAATTTTTCACATTACTTCTTCACATAATTCGTGCCCACGTTAACATTTTGCTATGCTTATTCGTAAATATTACATTACTTAAATTTGTATTATTTAATTTTTTGTTACTTATATTTATTTATAATAATATTCTTTTATATATGAAGCGCCTCACAGAAGATCTCCTGACAAAAATAATGAACTCGGTGCACTAACCTGTATCACCAAAAAATTTTTGGAAAATATTCATTTAATTTAATTAGACACGAAGAATTTAGATCATGGTCCGTGAAGTACTTCAATAAAATCGATCTGTAGTCCAGCAAATATTTTTCGAGCAATATAATATTTTCACGGTTTTATGACTGTCGGAAAAATGTCCTTACTTGGTGGCCTCGGATAAATCGAATTAACATATTTGCTATGCATTGTTTCGTAAAAGATATTCAAACTTTGCCAATTACAAAACAATGGCCTAGTAATTTACAGAATATTTAATAATCATTTCTGTTACATTTTATACGGTTATTAAGTAATTTATTATTTTTCGTTTTAGTTATTAAAATTATGAATAGATTAACGTTACGGATTAATTAATGAAATTATCAGTCTTCATAAAATGTCGGCATACTTTGTGGTCTTCGGCACTTAAATCGAAAATTTATTTTTTTTAATACCATGCCCATTTTTCAACCTGTTAAATGGCGGAACCCAAAATTCAGTTTTAAAAAAATGGTAGTGAATTTTACAGATAATTAAAATATAACAAAAAGTCAGGGACCATAACTGTTATAAGTTATATTTTAAAAATTACAATTTAAGTGTTATTTTAAGAGTTTTATTGTTTTAATCAGAAAATAACAATTACATTTTAGTTCTATTTTTTACTCAGAAGATAAAACTTATTTTTAGAGTTTTATTTTTCGATCAAGAAATAAAAATTAATTTTTGAGTTATATTTTTGACATCAGGAGAAAACTTATTTTTGATATTCAATTTTTACTCAGTAAATAAAAATTATTTTTTGACTCTGAAGATAAAAATTTATCTTAGATTTTTATTTATTACGTCAAGAAATAAAAATTAGTTTTTGAGTTATATTTTATTACTCAGAAAAATAAAACTTTTGTCATTAAGTATATTACCACTTTTTATCAAAGATAAAAATTTTTTTCTGCCTGAAATAAGGATCAAGTTGATGTATAGAGTTGTATGTATGATGAACACGAGGAATTGAAAATTAGTTTTGCCAGATGTGATATATCGGCAACACAATTCAAACTCTTGCATAAATAATTAATTTTTCATAGATACTTGCTGTTTGCATCAATGTTGAAGAGTCGGAAAACAACAAAACATTGAAAAATAATTGTTGAATTTTCTGAGTAAGAAATAAAACTCTAATCCCAATTTGTTGACAGAAGTCTTAGCCTCGATTTAGTTATAATTTCGTGCGTAAAATACAACAAACTGAACAAACTAGATTTTCGAGTTAAAACTCGCTTAAAGTAGTTTTAAATTTAAGTCTTTGTCAAAAAATATGCGTAAAAGCAATTTTTATTTACTGAGTTAAAACTAAAACTCTTACAATAAGTTTTATCTTCTGAGTAAAAAATAAAACTCGAAAAATAATTGTTATTTCCTGATCAAACAATAAAACTTGAAATAATTTTTATTTTTTGATCAAAAACACTCAAATACTAATTTTTAAAATATACTTAATTTATTTTATATTGATTTTTAAAATTCAAAATTCAAAGTAACTATTATTTTGGGTCCCTGCAAAAAGATATTAAATATTCTTCATACTAGGCTCGTTTGAAGGTCAATTTTGTATATTTTTTGAATATGCACAGCAAATATAATAATTCTTTTTACGGTGGCAGCCAAGGGCTTCCAAGCGGATGTATCTTTTAAATACAAATTTAAATTTTGACTTTAAGACGTCCAAGGTCGGCCCAATATAAACCGATTTTATTGTTTTATGTCTAAAAATAAATATGAATCTATTCTCTACAAAGTCACATTTCTGGGGCGTTCCCCGCAGATTCCACAAAAAATCAAAAAGAACATAATCATAAACAACCAATGGCCACACTGATTCCCATAAATTTTTTTTTTCATATTTCAGAGCCCCAGCGCGCCCATTTAATCACCTCCGATCAGCGCCAAACTTGAAACGAGCCAGTTTTATGCCAAATGGAAACCGCCCGGCGCTTTGAAATCGATTAAAATTTTCTAAGGCTATGGCCTCAGTTCGGCTAGTAATAAAAAACTCCATTAAAAAAAACTTTAGAAAATTCCTGACAAAAAAATCACGCGGCATTTCTGACGGCTGGCCTCAGTTCAGTAAAAAAGTATCACATTACTTTAGTGCCTTTTTGCCTAAGAATGCATATTGAAACCCAGGCTTTGCTAGCAAAAATATTTGAAGTTCAATAGTTGCTCGCAGAAAAGCGACAGTTGATGTCAAAATAGTTTGAAGGTGGTTTAATAATACTTACAAATAAGTTTCAATTTCGAAATTCAAGCTCAATTTTAAATTTAAATCAGCTGTTTATGCCGTCAGGGCTGTTTAGAATATTTGTATAGTACCTTTTAATTTAAATGAGCGATATGTAAAAAAGTATTTCTAATGTATTTTCGATAGAATTTCGGAATAAGGGACACATCTTTCCAAATAAAATGTAAAATAAGATATATAATATTTAATTAATAACACTGTGCTTGTCAGAAATCTCAACAACGGGTAGTCCTAGTGGGTAAACCTAATTCGACTACGCTGATTTCAATGTGCCTAGTCATTTTCCGAAGTTAGTGGCCATTTTCGAAATATCGGGTTCTGTAGTTGTAGATCCCAGGAACAAAAAAAAAATGTATATTAACTTTTTATGAATGTAAATCACAGTAAATCGAACACATAAGCATCAAATCAACAAATACATAAAAATAGAAACATATTCGCCCAAAAACCTTACGTATTTAACCCATTAAAGCCCAGTGATATCGTTCGAGAACACTGATTTTCTGGAAACCCATTGAAAACCATTAAATTCAGATGTAAATAAAATAGAAAAATCGAAGGTTGTTAATTTGATGTTTGGGCGTTAATGGGTAAATCGACCTTTTGATGATTTTCATCATATTTTTTCAAAGTTAGTGTTTTTCTTGATTTTTCTCATTTTTTTTCTACTTTTAAACCCTTCTTAAAAATATTATTAACGGACAAGTCTGAATATTTTGTTTTCTCTAATCTAAAAATGACGAAAGTGGTTTGAAAATAAAATAATGGTTGATGTATAGCATTGACGTAACTGATATTTTTTTCTGGAAAGTGTCACTATTCATTAATGGTGAGCATTTCCAGTATAAGGCGAAATAAATTAATACTTTTGGAAAAACATTTTCAAAAATCGGTGATGAATCAATGTTCGAATTTCAATAACTTTTGTTAAGCCAAGATCAGACTATTTGGTAAAATGCCAAATATTTGGTATTTTTCAATGTCAAACATTAGCAAATAGTGTGATATCCAAATATATTTGGTTGTATTTGGTGTTTGGTCGCGTTTGGTTCATATTTGAGCAAAGAAAAATACACCAAATATTTGGAGTTTTACCAAATAGTGTAATAGCGTACGTTCTGATCGTACTAAATATTTTGAGACTGATTGTGTTTGGTTGTTTGGTCTGTAATTTTTCCTGAATAGCAAATACAGTCAAATAATTTTGACAGTTCGCCTGCTATTCATTTAATTTAATTTAGAATTGTTTTTAAAATGGATAATAGCGATTTAAGCGAGGAATTTTGTGATGTTGCTTTACCGAAAAAAAGGGTAGAGGTGCAAAACCATCGATAAAGAAAGTGTGGACTGAATGGAGCGACGACGGCATTTCAAAGCTTATATTATGTGTTGAGGTACATGAATGCTTATGGAATGCTTAATTAAAAGAATATCGCATGAGAAATCAACGAGAAGCTGCATGGAAAGAAATTGAAGATATTTTCGAAGGAAAGTATCGCAACGCCAATGCCAATCTTTCGCCGGCAGAAATAGATTTTCTCATTTTGGTGTCCTCTTTTTTTTTATCAAGGGAGTAACGAAATCCAATAAAAAATCGAAGTCATTCGGACACATTCGAAGGAAATTTAAATACCCCTTCTTGTAAACGCAATATTTCAATGTGAAGAAATAGATTTTCTCATTTTGGTGTCCTCTTTTTTTTTATCAAGGGAGTAACGAAATCCAATAAAAAATCGAAGTCATTCGGACACATTCGAAGGAAATTTAAATACCCCTTCTTGTAAACGCAATATTTCAATGGCTTGGATGTTATTGATAAAGTGAGTTGGGCTAACCGACTAGGCCCATTGAAATCAGCGTAGTCGAATTAGGTTTACCCACTAGGAGTACTCGTTGTTGAAAAAAAAAGTTCCGAATTCGAGCACAGTGTAATTTACAGCGAATAAGTGAAAAAGATAATGATTTTATGTAAAATAAGGTATTTGTTTTCCACAAAGCTTTAAATCCATATGAAACTATAAAGTTGCCATTCAGACGACCATCGAAAACCCGGGATTTCGGCACTTGGATTTCGTGAAATCCATATCGAAATCCAAGCGTTCACACGACAATATCGCCATTGAGAGAATTTGGTTTGACAGACATTCATCTGTTTGTAGTGCTGCCAATTATAGGGAAATTTCCTTAAACAGTTTTAGGGATTTTTTTAAACAAAAATGTACGGAATTTGTGATGTATTCCAAAATATTTAATAAATTTTGTATAAATTTCTTTGTCATAAAATGAAAAAGGCAAAATAAAAACTATGCCAACCTGTGTTTGTTCCGGACTTCTCTTGGGATTTCGTTGAAATCCAATTTCTGAGCGGACTTCGTTTGACATTCATTTGTATGCGAAATCCGCTGGATTTCGACTGGATATCTGAAATACTCAAAAGTGCCGAAATCCCGGGATTTCGATGCCGTCTGAATGCCATATTAGACATAAATTTTTATTTTATTTGATTTTCTGGGATTGCAAAATAGAGGAAAATTGTTTCGCCTGTGGAGCTTTTTCAATTTATCCACTTCTAATATTAGAAACAAATGAAAATTTTTTCTAAGAAATCGCCTGCGGCGCGAAACACCGCTCAACAAATTACACTTTTCTCTTCTTTCTACATACAAAAATAAACTTTTTTTGGAAGTGCTATAGCTCGTAAAGGGTACCACTAAGAGAGTTTTGTCTGAAAACAAAAAAAGTTTCTCTTGACTCGACCTATCGATGGTTTGATTTTTTACAAAAGTTTTCGGGACACCCTGTATATCGCACACTAATCACTAAATTGGCAAAGCTCAAAATTTTGCTTTTCTGGGGCAAACATTCAATAACTCTCGACACCTGTAAAAACAATTCCTTTTCTTAATTTATATTATTTTAAAATAACGGCAGAATCAATATAATATAAATTTTATTTTTCCGCGTGTTCTTTTTGCTCCAGTAAAATGTTGGCAACCATGAAAAAATTGATTGAACATTTTTTGAATTGTACCGGTTTAGTGATTAGTGTGGGATATATAGAAATGATCAGTTTCACCAGGAGATGCGATTTAGCCTGTCTGTCTGTGGTAGGGTCTGTCACAAAAATCGAGATAATGTAATGAAATGTTGATTTTGAGTCTATAAACTTCCGAAGAAATTTGCTGAAACTGGAAAAGTAGGCCAAAATGGGCGGTTTTCATAAAAAAATTTAACAAAAATCGGAATTTGAAGCCCTTAATGATCTTAAAAATCTCCAGAATACCTTGTCTTAATTTTAGTGGCTTGGGCGTGTTCGAAAAGATTTTGAAGCATAACTCGTTCTATAATGTTGGTTCTCAAGTTTTAAACACAAATGGAAGGCTTGCGGTAAATCGAAAAATTTTTTTTGTATTGTTTTCAAAAAGTTCAGACAATTTTTTCTAAGAAACATTCGAAAAATTTTTGAAGCGAGGCGATTTTAGCCCCATTGTTATTCAATGAAATATGTTCTTCGAAGCAAAAACCTAAACTTTGACACCCTGTATCTCGGCACCCTGTGATTAAAATTTCCTTTTTTTTTGCACATTTAACGTACTCTTACATCTTAACAGCTGTACCAAGTTTCATCCAAATCGGAGAGAAAAAATTTTGCCGGTGGTACACTTGACGTGTTTTGCCCCCTATATGGCTTATTTTTAAGTTCTAATTTTTGGCCTATTAAATTAAATGAAATCAATATATAAGTATAATATAGGGTTATGACTTTTATTCATAACCAATATATACTAT
The DNA here is from genome assembly GCA_020466095.1 of Chlorops oryzae. Classification (NCBI taxonomy): domain Eukaryota; kingdom Metazoa; phylum Arthropoda; class Insecta; order Diptera; family Chloropidae; genus Chlorops; species Chlorops oryzae. The sequence continues at coordinate 57,656,756 of CM035808.1, read as the reverse complement.
ATCTCTCCAGATAACTCACAACGAGTAAAGGTGGGATCCCACTATCTGCGCAAATAGCACAATCTGCGCCGATTTTTATCGGGCCAGATCGGCATAAAATTCAACAATTTCCACAATCATTGTTTGGGCTCACATTATCGTCACATATTGTCAAAAATATATCGCGGAACAATAAAATTTCGTCAAAAATCGGCACATTGCGCGGATAGTGGGATACGGGGTTTAGTTTTAATCATAAATCACTTCAAAAAATCTCAAGCAAGAACATTTTTTTGAATTTAAAAATAAATCTCAGCAAAGAAAAAACTTTTTACAGTGGGGTCTTGTTATAAGTCGTTTATCGATCCTAAAAAATCGACGTATAGCGAATCGACTCATAACAACGACAATAAAGATAAGAAGATGTGCCACTACATACAAAATCCTAACTCAGAAATTTTCGAAATTGTAACCTGCACGCTAGTTGTGAGAGTATTCTGCTATATGAAAAAACGAGTTGATGGAGAAACGAGAGCGACCGCAGTGGAAATGAGTTCCTAATTCTTCTTATTCCCAGTTGCAAATTTTATGCCCTCCGGATTGATCATTTGAACATTCCTAAGCGAGGGGATATCATACACTTTTCCAATCACTTTTAAGCTATGCACACGTTAAGACATTTCGATAATGAAGCAGATTTTCGATGGCAAAAGAGGCAGGGGGAAGAGAGAAAAACGCTTCCATACCACATCCTCGCGCGTCCCTAGCTCACAAAAACTGTTTCATTATCGAAATGTCTTAACGTGTAAATGGCCTCTATTACAAATTTACTTTGTTGGAGCATGGCCGCTTTGGGTAGGCCTTCCCTATGCCTCTCATGAGCAGGCAGAAAGTGGGGTGTTCAAAAAAGTTTTGGTTTTGCGTTTTTCTTTTACATTTTAGTTCAATTCTAAAAATATGCTACTTTTAGATTTAAAAAAAAAAAAAAAAGCTATTCTTTGAACACATCACCTTTTCCCTGCTCAATGATTGCCAAGAGAAGTAATGACTTTTGACAGTGCATGGGATACTTCAATTGATGCATCGCTTAGTAGAGGACTTCCCCTTATTTGCAACTGGGTTTTAACGCAAATACGAGAGCGTGGTGAAAGGCGCTTGCCTGATTGAATCCCTTTAGAAGATTGGGGTAAATTGGGGCTCTAGAGAGTAGTCCTCGAGTATAGGAAAAAGAACCAGTGCACGAGTATAGATACCGAGACTAGAGACTAACTAGTGGCACGGTAAACGAGACGCCTACAGTTCAATTTTGCTTCAACGTTAATGTAACAGCGTAGCAAACTTTAAGTCAGATAACTCGATAGTGTGATCTAAGAGTGTTGGCTTAGAAATCTGAAGTGCGCGAGTTCGATCCCTGTCGCAGGCGAAAAATATGTGGAAGAATAGTAAAATTCAAAAATACAAAAAATTGAAAATAAAATACACATGGCTTGTCTGATTTCGCCATTGGTGCATTGACGTCTCAGAGCTTGTTAAAATATTTCTTTTTAGAACCCTTTTTTAAATTTTTTATTTGCATTTTATTCTTCTTAAAATTTAATTTTGAATAACTAATCCAAAAAAAAAAAAAATTAATTAATTCGATTTGGCGAAAATCGAACCCCGGTCTTCCGGGGCGTGCGGCAAAAGCTCTACTCATGCGCTACTTCAGCCCGAGCCGTTGCATTTGCTAGTAACGTAACATATGAAATGTACTTGATTGGCCCCATAATCTCTACTTCTACACTACTTCAAACGCGAGTAGAGATTTTTCAATGACAGCACAATGTTAAAATCGTCAGTTGAATGCATTGTGGGGGAAATTAATGGCGAGTAGTACTGGGGCATTTACGAGTACTCTTAGACCATACCCTGGAGTAATATTAACATAAGAACTAATTTTCCTAGGTATGTCAATGTTCTAAGGATCTTATTAATTTTCAAAGCTGCATCTTTTTTCCTAAGATCACAAAACCCTATCGATACACATAAAAAATTTCTCTAACAAAAACTTTTTTGAAAGAAAACAGTTTTCTGCATCTTACGGTAAATCAGTAAAAAAAACATCCATTATCAGTCCCACTTATTTTCAATAGGGAAAACTTTTTCACCTCAGCGGTGAAACTCTATCTCAACAATCTAATGGACTTACCATAGAAAAATCGGAAAAAATTTTCTCTTGTCCTCAACGGGGTCAATGCCAATCCGGAAAAGACGATAATGATGCGAGACTCATTATTTCTCAGTAAGGAAACATTTTTGATTGTGTATCACATTGAGCTATTCTTAGCTTAAGATAGCACACATTCAAAATTGGTAATATTTCATGGTGCTGGAATGTAATGAAAACACCATTGCACCAAGCCCGTCTTGTTAAAAATCATTAAATACACAATATGATTTTGATGTGCATGAAAAAATTTATTTCATATTTAAGTTCAAGTCCCATGCGAATTTCGGGAGTAGGAGACAATTTTCGAAAAACGCCCTTCTGTCACGCCCAGTTTTCATATTTTTTTTTTTTAATCAGATTACTCGCCTTTAAACATGTTCAAATATAAAATTTCATCAAAATATCTTGAAAAACTCCGGTATTAGAGCAGTTTTTGTGGTTTTCATAACAGACTTTAGTACTGGAGGTACACCTAAAATGGTCCGATCGGGTCCATTCTCTAACGTGTTCTTACTCATGTCCCCGTGAGCATGCATACCAAATTTCGTAAAGCTCAACTCCTTCGATAAGAAAACTGTATACAGACAGACAGACGGACTTCAAAGAAATAATTTTGAAATCATTCAAAGAAAAACTAAAATATCAATTTACAAGTGATGGCCAAACCTATACATAAACATTCATAATTGTGTGTGTGAATGCGCTGTCGACTTCGTTGTGAGTTACTCCCCTGCAAGCATTTGGAAGATGTTTGGAAGAACGTTCGTCCAGAAGATGTTTAGGCGATTCTTCTGGAAGAAGGTTAGACGATGTTTTTCATTTCATACCAACAATTCAATAGCAAACACGTGCATCGCCGAATCATCTTGTGGAAGAATCGCCTAAACATCTTCTAGACGACCGTAATACGAACGTTTGCAGTGGAAATTTCCACTCCAGGTCTAAGCGAATCTTCTCCACGATTAAAAAAGGGAATCTTCTCCGCGATGAAGAAGCGAATCCTCTCCGCGATGAAAAAGCGTCCGCGAATCGCTTTCGACCGGACAAATTCTCACAGCTATGATCCGAAAGCGATTCTTAAGCAACTGTTGCGGCGAACAAAACGTTCGCGGCCGCGAATCGCATTCGGATCTTCCGCAACTGAAAATGCTTGCAGGGTCTGATTTGCATTGACGACCTAGCGGGAAATGTCACCCTGACATCACCTGTGAAGTCAGGGTGATTTGTCACCCTGGCATGCGTGACAATTCGTAGGACGCCTAGCATGACATTTGTACAGGAGTTGGACAGTGATTTCACCGGTGACATTGTCATGCTAGGGGGTGCGATGTCGAAAAAAGCATTTGAGAGCAGCACATTGCACTTTTTCTCATTAAATGTTAATTTATAGAAACCAGTTTGATAACTCTTTTCTTTGTCCTCTTTTTGAATAAGTATTTCGAAAATTTTTAAAAATCTATTTTTAACAATTTTTGTTCGCCTCTGCCAGGGATCGAACCCGCGATCTTCGGATTCTGAGTCGAGCACTCATCATCTACGCCACTTCATGCTAACGATAAACTGACGCTAAAACCTTATTTAAATTTCAGTAGCCAATGAGAGTCAAGCACATGAACAGCATCCCTCCACGATGACATGTCCTCCAAGATGTCATGCATGACAATGTCACCTATATGTCATCGATGACACCACTGGTGACTTTGTCATGCAGGAGGTAATTTTTCGCTGGGGAAGTTTGTTTTTTACACACACGCACGCAGCCGACCGGTTTTCGCACAAATCGGCATGCGCTATACGTGTTCGACAGCTGCGTCGGCAGAATTCGGTCTTTCAAGCACAAGTGCTAGGAAAATCGAAATTTGGCCGACACTGATTTACAATTAGGGAACGTATCCAAACTACGTGACCCATTTTCAACTACTTTTTACCCCTTTCACCCCATCAGTGACCATACGTAGTGTATGGCAAAACACACACCCGATCGGACTATTTGAGCGGTACCTCAGTACTAGGGCCTGTTGCGAAAATCACAAAAACTGCTCTAGAATCGAGTTTTTCGAGATATTTTGATGAAATTTTATATTTGAACATGTTTAAAGGCATGCAATGTGGTTTCTAAAAATTGGAAAAGTGGGCGTGGCAGATGGAAGTTTTTTGAAAATTGTCTCCTACACCCGAAATTCAAATGGGACTTGAACGAAATTTGGCACTTATGCTTCTTTTTTAGCCATAAACATTGTCCCCAAAAATTTACTTGATCGGTCCATTATTAAAGGTTTCTCCAGCAATAGGGTCTGTCATAAAAATCCCAAAACTGCCACAAAATCGGACTTTTTCAAAATATTTCAAAGAAACTTAGAATTCGAAAATCTCTAGAATATTCTTTCTTAATGGTCCTGTTTTTTGGTCGTGTTTTGAAAATGATTTAAATATGTGTGGCTGTGTCGGGTAATGTATTGTCAGGCTCGGCTTACTATAAAACCCTTACTTGTTATTTTTATATATGTACAGTGTTGTGCAAAACATAAGCAACCATATAAATTTTTAATGAATTACACAATAAATTTTTTAAAACAATAACAACCACAAACAGAATGATGCTGTTTTATTCATTAAAGTATTAGCTATAATTATGTACGAGAAGATAACCAGAAGAATGCATAACGGAGAAAGTTGGAATTAAAATACACAAAACACAACACACAGTGCAAAACATAAACAACTACAGTACAAATTTTAAGCACTTTTTCATCGAAATTTTGAAAGAAATACCAAATGGGAAAATTTCGTAGGATTTTCTATTTTGATACTTTCCTAGCACTTCGAACTTTGTAAAATAAAAAGTACAATAAAAATATTGCAGATCTATTTTAAAATTTGCAGACCAAATAAAATTAAGTTTCGATTTTTTAAAAATGTTTTTCCATTCATTTTAGATCAAAAATCGAAACTCAATTCTGTTCTATTGTAAAACTTGCAGACCAAATAAATTGAAGTTTAGATTTTTACGTTTTTCCATACATTTTTGATCAAAAATTGAAACTCGATTCTGTTTGGTCTTCATATTGGAGCATATTGACTACGTGACGAAGACCTAATCAAACATATATAAAAAATAAAATAAACCAAAAAAACATTGCTGCTAGAAAGTAAAAATTACATACTTCGATTTAAAGTGAGTGCCTTGTTTTTGGATGGGGAAAAATGCGAGATAAAAGCATCTTTATAAAAGGGGACTACGTTAAAAAATAAAAAGTTTTTTTTGGGAAAAATGGTGTCTTCATTTCTAACACGGGTACTTATTGAACCGCCCTCGTAACTATCAAATATTCTTGTACTTGCACATGTTGAAACATGTCCCCAAGTTATTTCGTAGAAATAAAACACTAAAACAATCGCACAACGACGCTTTCTTTTAATAAGAAAGTTTATTGGGTTGTAAATATACCGAGGTATGTTTAAGGTACAAAATTCAATTGCAAATTTTTTTCTTGAAAAGCCTATGAACATATACATAAATACATATATACATAAAAATGCAACGACGGGTGTTGAGAAACCATATTTTGAGCTGCTCTGAGGTCAAAAGAGTAGCACAAATGGCCACTATACCTTTTCAATTCTTAAATAGCGGTTAATCTTTAATTGTTAATTTAAAAAAGCTGAGTAACACATTTAATTAGTTTTTTTTTTTAAATAAACGAATTTTGTGTTATTTTAATTTTTTTTTACTAGCTTTACCAATATTAATTAACCTACAAAGCTTACAGAAATAATTAATGCAGGTTTGAGTTCATAATCTCAAACAAGGAATAAGTGAGCCTTTTAAGGTGCACATGTTCCATGTAAGGCCCAAAAAGGCGTTTTTTAAATCGCATTTTAGGAGCGTTTTCGAAAATGTTTTTTGGTAGAATTTTTTGTTTTTGTATATAAAATTTATCAAATAAAACAACACAAAAACAATCGGGTTTATATCATTAATACTTTGTACGCTGTAATGGAAAAGGTGTTAGGTGGGCCTTATGTGGTGCACTAACCTTATAAGACATAAAGGTAGGAACACAAAAAACTACACTATTTCAAGTTATAAAAATTCAAACTATCGTGAGCAATAAGATAAAAGTGCCTTTGTAGAAAAGCAATTTGAGACCTTGCCATAACGAAACGGATGCTAAAATCGAAAAAACTCTTTATCATTTTTTTTTTTTTTGCCAAAATATTTGTGGTGTTCAAGCAGCTAATGGAAATTCGAATGAGCAAATTTTGCACGGGCAAAGTTTCCACTTTTGCATGAACGACCCTGTTAGCAAGGTATATAAAGTAGGCGCGATATAAGCGAATTTTAAAACATTATAGCTTTAATTATAAATAGGTAGTTACTTTAAACAAATTTTTTTATATGGATATGTGCAATATTTTCCCGGCCGCGGAATTTTTTTTGCATACAAAACAATTTGGACAAACGCAAAATTTGCGAGGGTACAAATATTGTGTTAAAATTTTGGAACAATTCAAACATCGATATTTATGATTTTTGGCCGCGGATGTTACACTGTGCGTCGTAGACAAAATAGTTTTAGTTTGCTTATGACATGACCGGCTAGTATACATTAGATCTTAACGTGGAAATATGAACAAAAATTTAGGGCATAATTCTAGTATCTGGCCGTTTCTGGGATTTTGCTGAAATTTGGCAGATATACGTAAAATGACCTCCTGATTCTAAAAAGAGGCGAACCCCAACGGATTGCAGATTTGGATTCAGGGGATCATTTTCTATAAGTTGGGAACAACAAAAAAAAAAAAAAAATCCCAGAAACGGACAGATACTAGAATTGTTCTAAATTTAGCCTCTATCGTATGAAAAATCGTAGCAATATGAACAGGTCTTGATCATCATAGACTTGTTTAATTCAACCAGTCAGCCGTTTATTTGAAAAATTCACCTCTATTCGGAATATTTCACGTGAACTTTTCCGCCAGTTTCAATAGAAAAGTTTTCGTCAAATATTATTCAGAATAAGGGTGAATATTGCAATTATCCGTATATATGCTTAATTTAATCGCTTAATTGCAATAAAGGTTGCACATTGTTGCATTTAACGCTCCCAACTGCGGAGAAGGTTGCAAATTTTTGCAGTTGTTACCGCTGTATATGTATGTTTAGATGCAACCGTGCAAGTCTGTAGGAATGAAGTGCAGTAATTCGCGAATGGCATTAATCTAATTTAAAAGTAAATGAATACAAATTTTGAGCCTCTTGTTCATAAAAATATCGAAAATACTAATCCATCCCTATGGAGAAAATCTATGAGCACTGTAATTGGCATGATTAATTCTTTATAACATTTTATAAAAAGTCAGACTTGGTCAGACTATTTGTCGGGTACTCGCTAGACTATCTTGAGAGTCAGACATACCTAACGCATTTTCCGGAACATTTAGGCTAGACTACTCAATTTTCAGTTGAACATTTTTAAGTTGTGTTTGTGGTACACTGAACTATATCAGAGCGCGCCGACATTCTAAACATATTTAGTTGGTAGTGTTCTATAACACATGGTACCGAGTAATTAATAAATTATTATGTAATTAATAATAAATTAATTGAATTGAAAGAACCCAATTTAAAATTGTATAGTCGGCGCGCAAGAGCACTTTGCCACCTAAAAATTGAATAGTCGGCGCCTAGGCTTAGTTCGTAGGCAAGAGACGCAAGAGGCAAAGAAACTTTTCCTCGCCTCTTGCGTCCCTCGCCAACGAACTGAATGTTCCAGCACATGTTTGAGGTATGTCTGTATGCAACATGACTTGTTTTAGATTTCTTAAGTCTGGCTTTGCTGCACCAAAATTCACGACTCCACCGATACTCAATTGGGTGTGTATAAGGGTATTTCACATTTCTAGTGAATTCATGGTTCTTACCTTCTCCATTCTCTTTACCAAAATATGTGTCGAGTTTTTCAGGAAAATTTTTTCCAAGTTCATTTTTTCTCTTTTGAACAGAACGCGACTTTTAAAAACTTTGATACTTTTCAAATTCACTTTTTATAATTAAAACAAAACGTAACACCACTTTACTGTCTTTTAACATGAAAACTGGAAGCACACATATTTTTCACATTTTGATCTATTTTTCTTACGATGCGGAGGAAAAAAATTTTTATTTTTTATTCGCCATTCAAATCACATTGATTCTTACCTGTGTTCGTACGGCTTTCCAAAATTTTGCAGAAATTCCTCTAACTTATATGGGCTTTATCCATAAAAACCATCCCAAGCAAGCCAGCAGAATATTACACGCACGCCGAAAGTAAAAAAATATGGCTTCCGTTTAGGGACGCAATTCGGTATATCGATGTTTTTCGAATATTATACATATACATAAATATCGATGTTAATATCGATATTTTTAGGAGCAATGAAACATTTTTACACCAGTCTATGTTTGTACGCTATTACACGTTAAGAAATTTCGATAATGAATCAATGAAGGGGGAGAACATTGTTTTGGGCATATACAGTATATTCTGCTTAGTGAAACCTTTCTTTTGCAATCTTCAAGATGTCAATTGAAAGGATTCAGAAAATGAGCAAATATTCATCAATGGTTCCATAAACTGATGACTTAGGGAATTACAATGTATATTCTGTGATTTTATAGTTTATATATTGTTCTTTCAAAGAAAAAATGTCGAATAATTGAAGATTATTAAAAAATTGTATGTGTGTTTGTGTGTATGTAGCACTTCAGCATGTAAAACTATACAGCTGGCATCACCGAAATTAAACACGCCTGTTGATGTTGGCAACGTTATAAATGGTATGAGCAACCTGCTCTTGAGTTCTTTTCATTAGTTTTTCCGTGTAAAGCTGTTTATTTTTGTAGATCTAACCCAATGGCTAGGCGCCGACTACTCAATTTTCAGTTGGCAAATTTTAACCCATTACATACCGGAATTTTTTCTTTTTTTTTGAGTTTCGTGATTATGATGCTTTCCTGACGAAAGTTCAAAAGCAAATGTTCAAATAAAGTCAATGTTAGACGCGCCAAACATTTCTCTAGAAAATAAAACTGTCAAATGTGTGTCAATGTGAATTTGTTCATGTATGAGTGAGTATTGCCCGAAAAACTGCAACGTGACAAAGTGATGCCATATGGCATCAATGTACTATAATGGGTTAAGTTGGGTGTTTGTGGCACACAGAACTATATGAGAGCGCGCCGACATTCCAATTTTTAGTTGACCCAATAAAAAATTTGTGTTTTGCCACAAATTTTAAATTGGCCAAGTGTGTTGTGTTACATACGTTCTTAGTTGGTAGTGTTCTATAAACACATGGTACGAGTAATTAACAAATTATTATGCAGTTAATTAATAATAAATTAATTGAATTGAAAGTATACAATTTTAAATTGTATAGTCGGCGCGCAAGAGCACCTTTCTAACCAAAAATTGGCCTACTGAAAGTTCAGTAGTCGGCACCTAGCCAATGAGTATAGATATAGAACAGGCGGAATTTCGCAATTTTCTCACTTTCCTCTTTCTGAGTTTAATGCATATCATAAGAGACTATACCACGTGAGATAGTAGAAAATAACCAAAACAAAGAAATGGAAAGAAATACAGAAGCCAAATGAAAACGTAAACGACCAATGTCTTTCAGGCACGGAGTTAAATTTTTTTTTTCAAGGGTCTGCGTAAAAAAGTTCTTATGAAAGTAATATAATACATATTAACTATGAGCTTGATTTCAATACAAAATATGAGGTAGCCTTTTTTATATTTTCAATAAAAGTTAAATTTTTCAAAATTTATTCCTATATAAAAACTTTATAGAGAGACTTATATTTTTTTCGGGGGCTACCTCTTCGGTTGCGCTATTGCTGACTTCATGCACGCCTGCGCTGACGAATTAAGCTGCAATCATTCATGGCATAAGACGGCATAACATAACATAGCATAATCAGCTGGTTCTATCTATTCAATACATGTTGTATGCAAGTGGTCAGTGATGGCATAACATAATATAACACAACAGAAGAAGCTGTAGAAAACAGATTTTTCTTATGCCGTGTTATGTAAGTTCGAGCCAGCTGATTTGAAATTGTGCTGCCAGCTCCTTCCGAAAGCGGCAACATTCCCCTTTTTACGAAAATCTCGAAAAGCCACAATTACTAATTTTGTAATATATTAAGATAGTATTAAGCATATAATTTTTTATTAAAGCAATGTATATTTTATTACTTTTCGGCATGTCCCGAACTGATTTACAAGCGTTTGCTCATTATTTCTTGAGAAATTGTGAAAATAATAATTTTCCCCTTTCCGCAATGTGGGCAAATTGCAACATTGCCTCTTCTGTGCTCTTATGTTTTCTTATGTCTTCACTGACTACTCAAAAAGCGCTTATGTTATTTTATGTTATGTTATGTTCTGTTATGCCGTCTTATGCCATGAATGATTGCAGCTTTACTTTCCCATGCCTCTGGACACAGACCGGAATAACAACTTTTTAGATGTGTGCGTGTGCGTTAGAAGGATTTTCGTTGCATGAATTTTTAATTTAAAAAAATTTTTTTTTAAACGTTTTATTATTTATTGGATCACTCCTCTAATATAGGAGTCTAGCAATAAGTTTTTAAATCTTATGCTATGTTCATGCTTAGCCCTAAAAGCGCATTTACGGTTTTCGAAAAGCGATTTTTCGAAGAGTGTTCATAGTGCCTGACGATTAAGCTACAATGCATAGCTATAACATAACATAGCATAATCACTGTTCTCGACTATACAAATACAACTGTCCTGTATTTAATTCAGTGATGCATAAAGAAATCGACAATGCAGTCGGCTAGACAATTCATTTTATGTAGTTGAGCCATGATTTGAAATGTGCCAGTTCAGTTCACATTTAAACAAAATCTCGAAAAACAATTAAACACATTCGATATATTGCTATAAAGCATATAATAGCGTGCCAAGTTATTTTGCATTACTTTGCATGTCCCGCTTTATACAAAGCGTCTTGCAAAATTGATTTCAATGAGAAGATATAGTGACTATAGTAATAAGTTTCATTCGGGCCTTCCGGATTACCAAACAACTGGGCTTTGCTGATGTGTGAAGAAACACGTAAAATCATTGACGGTGCGGAAACGATGTATTTTAAGTCAGCTAGGTCTGTGCCGTGGATTGCAAGGGTGCATTTACTTGCACCCACCGAGTAGACGATCAGACTAGGAAAAAGCTGAGTTTATGGATGTGCATGGATTGCACCTGCTGTTGTAGAAGGATTTATAAGTTGCATGGCCGGTACATTTTCTATTTAACAAAATTTCTCGAAGAGTTTTACGTATGTGTTCGGATCAATCCACGGTGCAAGTAGGATCTAGCAATAAGTCTGTGCAATTTATGTGATGTCATGCTTAAACTCTTTGATATTGCGTGAACTCTTGCTTTTAACCAATTGCTACGTCGTGTGAGAGCAATCTTTCAGGATCCGAATTCATTCGAAGTATCAAACCAATTGGTAGCTCCTGTTATAGTCCGTTCAGTGATCTTTGGACTGTGCTCATTTGCCCAGGATTTTACTATATTACGAATGGAGCTGTGCATTTCCATACGAATTGTAAAGCCATATGTCCATATTGGTTTTATAACTTGGTTGTATAGAAGGATTTTATATTCAAGCTTTAGAGGAGAGCGGCTATTTATTAACAAGTGCAGGCTGTTGGCTTTAAGCTTCATTTGGGTTCTCTTGGCTTCAATATGCTTACGCCATGTCAGTCTTTTGTCCAAATGAATACCGAGATATGTGACTTCCTCACATAGTGTGATGCGTACATTATTAAGGAAAATGTCTGGAGAAGCTTTTCTATTGAGCGTGAAATTAATGTGTTGACATTTAGGCTCATTAATTTTGATACGCCATTTAGATAACCAGCTTTGGATTTCGCTCAAGTGATCTTGGAGCTGAGAAGTTGCGATACTTATGTCCTTGTGCCGACTAAGTACCGCTGTGTCATCAGCAAATGTTGAAATCAATATTCTATCGTTATTTGGAATATCTGCTGTGTATACAAGGTAAAGAAAAGGCCCAACAACACTCCCTTGGGGGACTCCCGCGTTTATTTGAAAGGTTTTTGTAATAAATGAGTTATGTCTTACTTGATACGTTCTATGTTTTAAGTATGACTCAAAGATCGCGTGAAAGTTAAAGGGAAGTAATCTTCTGATTTTGTATAACAGTGCCGTCATGCCAAACTTTATCGAACGCTTGTTGCACATCAAGGAATACTGCAGAGCAGTACTCCCGATTTTCATAGGCAAGTCTTATTTCATTTGTAATCCGATTTACCTGTTCAATAGTACCGTGATGTTTTCTAAACCCGAATTGATGTGGAGGGATAATGTTCTGCTCTTGCAGATAAGGTGTTAATTTAGCTATGAGTAACTTTCCGAATAACTTTGAGAGACAAGGCAGGAGGCTAATTGGTCTATAAGAGGATGTTTGGGTAGGATCTTTTCCTGGCTTAGGCACCATTTTAATAACCGACCGTTTCCAATCTTTGGGAAGTAGCTGAATTCAATAATTGCATTAAATAAGACTGTTAAAAACTGTACAGCTGCGGATGGTATATTTTTTAACATTTTTGGAGTGACAATATCATGTCCCGGGGCTTTTTTGCAGACAAGGTCATTTTTTATGATACCGACAATTTCTCTTGAACTGATTTGTATGGAAATTCTACGAGTGTTTTCGGACAAAGTTGGGAGAACATGCTCAGCATTGCTCGGATTCGGTTGGAATACCTTATTGAGGTGCAAAGCAAAAACCATAGCTTTCTTTTCATCTGAGCGCGCCCATCCACTGTTGATACACCGAACGGGTGTTTCACTCTGTACTGGGGTCTTCATAGAGCGGCTTGCCAACCACAAGGAACTACGATTTGAGCCTCTGGGCGTAAGGTTCTCGACAAAGTTGCGGGTTTTACATTCTTTCTCCCTATTTAAACTTGCTCTTAGCTTTTTTTCTACTTCTTTTAGCTTGTTTTTGGCCAACGGAGAACGGACCCGCTGCCATTCGCGCCTGAATCTTCGTTTTTCTGCGACGAGATTTTCAATTTTCCTATTAGAGAAGGCGTGTTTTGTTCTATATTTAGTATGAGGAGTCGATTTTTGCGCTGCTGATGCCAAATAAGAGTTAAAAACAGTAACGGCATCGTCAATATGATCAATGCATTCAATTTTCTAGTTAGTATGAATATGCGCACTTATGTGCTTTTTGTATTTTAACCAATTTGTGCCTGCATCTGTTAAGCTGGATGGGCGTTCTACTGGTTCCGGATATTTGTTCAAAACGAATACAACTGGGGAATGATCTGAGGAGAGGTCGGTTGTTGCTTTTGCAGAAATAAGCTCTCTTGCAATACCCTTAGTTATTCCGAAATCTAAGAGTTCTGGAATTTTTTGGAGATCTGTTGGCCAATAAGTTGGCTGTTTTGGAGATACAAAGTCTAGAGAATTGTTTTTATTGACAATTGCCTTGTATAATTGCTGACCCTTAGGATTGAACGTTCTGGAACCCCAGAAAATGTGCTTTGCATTATAGTCTCCTGCTGCTAGGAACTTATCACCTAATGTCTTAAAGAAATCTAAGAACCTTTTTTGCGGTTATGCTAAAACGAGGTGGGCAATAAATCGCCGATAAAACCAGATTTTTACCTCTCACATGCATTTGAAGGGACAATGTGTAAAATACAGTACCGTAGCAACCATAGGGGCAAGAGGGGGATTTCCTCCCCCACACATTTTTGTTTTGCCCATGAAAAAAATTAAAAAAGGAGAAAAAATAAATGACAATCGAAAAACAATGATATTCAATCATATTTAATATAATTGCACTTTGCGATTTTTTAGTTTATTGAATCTTAAAAGAATGGTTTCCAGGTTTTGTTCGCCATTTGTGTTTTCACGCACTATATTTTTTATTTCTTTGTCCATTCGTATCGGAAAAACGGTTTCATCAATTAAAGTGCTGCTAGATAATGGAAATTTCCCCATTTTTGGGGATAAGGCAAAAAGGAGAACATGTGAATTTTTAAAACTATAGGCGTATTCACAAAGGCGTGTTAAAGACGTTGGAAAGTCGGAAATTGGTTAAACTTAGAGAGAGTTTGGATCTTAATCACATTTATTTAAACGTCTTTACACGAAAATGTAAAAAAAAGTACAAAAAAGTGTTTAAAAGTATTCAGTTGAGACATTTTATAAATTGTCCTTTTTTTGCCATATTAGGAACCCCATGTCTTAATAAGGCCCAATTCTGATTGCTCTAAAAACGTGCGAACAATTTAAGAAAAAGACAAAAATTTATCTGATTTCATTGTAAATATTGTTTGAGATCAAAAAATAAAATAAATACTCTTCCCAGCTCTTCTTATATAAAATAATATTATTAAAACTCAACGTTGTATATTCAAGTGGAGGTACTAGGCATTATCGATAATAATTTTGTTAACTAGCTGTCTATTGCAGTGAAACGGTTTCTTTCTCATTGTTTTTAAGTGCTTGGTATATTAAGGTCCATTTAGGGCCTCCAAAAAAAATTTTTTTAAAGAACCAGTTGCAAGGTGATTATTGTATGCCTTATTAAAACCACTCAATATAATTTTACGTTTTATTCGGAATACAGCTTTGCCAGGGGTTGTTTCCATCCTTTTTAATTTGAATAAAGTCCGACTTTTGGTATGGGCATCAAGACTTTACAAAATTATCAACAACTTTTAGAAAAACATTGTTCTTCTTCTCACGCAAAATTATATCAAGCACGTTGTTTTTACTTCTGTAGACTTTGTTGGAAGATAACTATTCACTCAGCTACATAATCGACGCAATTTTGTTTGCTTTGTGAAGTAAATATAAACGCTTTAGATCATGCCAAAAGTCATTATGCTGAGAGTGCTATAAATATGTTTTCTGAAAATCGGGCCTTATAAAGGCGTTGGTTTTATTTGGCTCAACCACCTTATAAGCATACTTTAAAAAAGGGATTTTTCGAGGAGAATAGGAAAAATTTAAGCTATAAGAGAGAAATCGTGCGTGTGGCAGCACTTTTGGAATTGAACTGTTTGCCTACCCCGCTTATATCGTCTCGTGTATAATAGCTCTAAGAAGAATAGCAGATTATTTCGAACATGCTTTAAAAAATATTTATTCGATACGATTCCTAAAGGTCCGTTAAACGCTTGCATTGAAAGCGTGCATGTAATCAAAATCAATTGTTTTGCAAATTTAGCATGTGGACATGATGTAAATTTGAAATTCACGCAGAAATAAATTCAAATCTATGTTTAAACCAGGCATCTCCAAAATGGGAAAGGCATTTGTGTTAGTGAGTAAGAGAGCGAATGCGCTGAAAAAAATTTCAACACTAATTGCGTGCGCTCAACAAAATTTTCCATCTGTAAAAGGTCTACCATATTTGATAATATCATAAAAAATTAAGTTAGAAAAAGACATTTTCAAATCATTTTGTTTTATTTTAGCTACTCTTACATTTTATATTTCTTCGATTCTTGAAGTCCACAGTTTAAATTTTTGCAATACAGATTCTTTTTTATCTTTAAAAACCTTTTCCCTTTCCACGCCATGGATTTTATTGAACTCAGAATGTTGACTTTCAACATGTTTTCTTAAAAACGATTCATTCCTTGTTTTAAATGACTTCCCACATAAAACGCAAAGCATGTTCTCAAAAGCATTTGGGATCATAAAGTAGGCTTTGCATTCCATTTTTAAAAAAAAAATTGCGCAGATCCGCTCGAAGTAATTTCGTCGGGCCATTGCTACCGACTAAAGAAAGATCGTAAGGCATACGTGTGAAGTGAGCGAGAAAAATTTTGCTATGGCGTGGAGGTCTGTGGTTTAAACTTTAAACCATATATTACTATATATGTCACTCTCATAGATTTCGGGCGGGACATTTCGCGCCAGTTAGAAAGAGATGTTACTCGGCAGGCAAAAAAGAGCGAGAGAGAAATACTGTTGGTGAGTACCTAAGTGAAAAATGCTCATTTTGGTGGGTACCCGAGACCGTGGTGGGGACCCAAGACCGTGTTGAAAAGAGCCAAAATAGAAACGGCTCCTGAGTGACATATATAGTTATATATGCTTTAAACTAAAGGGAAAGTGAGATTTTATTGGTTATTTGAGGTTTAAAATCCGGCAAACTTGAAAAGGCTTTTATCTAAAATTGAATTTTCACCACTGTGCAAGTGTTGGGAGTCACGCCTTGACTCCAACATTAATGTACCCTCCTGTTCTACCTCTGCGAATTCATTTCCACCCCGCTAAGCTAGCTAATATATCGTCGATACGTGGAATGACAAGGTGTTCCATTTCTACGAACCGGTTTATAATTATCTGCTGGGTTCATGCTTAGCCCTAAAAGCGCTTTTAGCGCATTTAGCTCTTAACGCGACTTTAAACAATTTCATGTTTCGAACTATTTGACAGTACGAATATATGGCAGCACTGCTGGTTTGTTTACGTTTTTGACTGGTTTAGTTTTCCAGTCGTCACGCACAAGTTCTATTCCTAGTTAATAGTCTAATGTTTATGTAGTTCATTACACAATTTTGCACACCTTTGTATAAAGCGAGCAGTTGCAAAAAACTGGCACGCTTTTTGTTTATAGCACATATCGATGTGTTTAATTGTTCAATTTTGTTTAAATTGAACAGAATGGACAGGTATATCTGCACAATAAATAAAATGAATTTCAGCCGACGCATTTCGATTTCATTTTCATCAAATTAAAACAGGACATTTGTTTTGTAAGTCGAGAACATATGTTGTGTGTAAAAGCACATTTACTTAATGCGGCACTATGAACACTCTTCGAAAAATCGCTTTTCGAAAACCGTAAATGCGCTTTTAGGGCTAAGCATGAACATAGCATTATTACAGTTTACGCAAAGTCTAATGTTGCCATCCCCTTTATTTACTACGACCACGGGACTAGCCCACTTGCTTTTAGTAACTGGTACTAAAATACCTTCTTCGCACAATTTTTGAATTTCTTCTTTCACTTTTTCTCTAAGCCCGAAAGGAATCGAATGTGCCTTACAAAATATTGGGTATGCATCCTCCTTAAGCGATATTTCCGCCTCACTAATAAACATGACAGACCCCAGTTTGCGGGAACTCATAAATGCGGCAGAAAATTCCGAAAACATTTTAAAATCAGACAAATTAAATATAAACACTATAAATTCGGCATCACCATCTGACCTGATATTTTCTTTCTGTCAACAGCAAGGACACACACGAGATGTATGTGTAAAGAGAAGGAACACACTCTATTGCAAGCTGTGTGGGCTATCTGGACACAAAGAAAGTCCTGGCTGCATGAAACTCCCAACGGCCCAGTCTAGGCCAATAGACTGGAATGCCGAAACAAAAGAAAAAGAACGGCCAAAACCTGCTCCGGGTCAAAATCAAGAACAAGGAGCAGGTCCTCATAACGATAAGGAAACCACGATTTCGGAAATTAGTAAACATACGACGAAAGAGGTTCCCTTGGATAGTTTAGGAAATGGAACTTCAATCACTAAGAGATGGGGAAAGTCCAGAAGAGAAATAATACTGAACGAAATGGACGCCGAAATAAGGCAGCGAAAAATGCCAGCAAAAAAGATCGAAAACGAAATAAAAGGAAATACAAAAATATACTTCGATGATGAGACCAATAAAAGAAAAAATATGACAGAAAGTAAAAAGAAGAAAGTATCTTTTAAAAACACTGTTATTGTATTCAGCTATCCCGTATGCGAAATGGGAACTGCCAGAATAAAGAATATGTTTGAAATAGGGCAAGAAAACAAAAAACGCATAAAAAGTTTGTATACCAATGTTCTTCCAAAGCGCGAAAAAACTGTTGACGTTTGCACACAACGGCCCACAAAGAGATGAATGCGTTGAATTATCCTGTGAACAGGCTATCAACGACAGTATCAGAACGGGGAATCACAATGCTACAAAAATGTGTTTCAATTTGCGAATTGCACAACCATAGCGGAGACTAAAGAGGATGATGCCTACATCAAAATACCCTGTAGCAAGGCTATCAATGGCAGCATCACCCTATTGGTCGACTCAAGTTCAGATGCAAGTTTAGTGAAAAGAGAAGTCTTAACAGAAGACGTACCGATAAATAAGGATGAGACGAAATGCCTAAGAGGAGCATTTGGAGGAGATTCCAGTACTATTGAATCAGTGACGATTAAACATAATGCGATCACAGCATTAAATATGGAAATGCACGTAGTGTCACGTAATAGCAGTTTGCCAGCAGATGGTCTTCTGGGAAGAGACATGCTCTGGAACAGAACTATCTTGGACACTATTGAGAAACAGTTGACCTTCATAGAAGGAGGCAACCTAGTGGCCAGGGTGCCATTAAAATGTGCGAGGAAAAGGATTTTTGTAGCAGAAACAATAACAATCCCCCCAGAGCGGCATGAATAGCACGAATAGACACAGGACTACTCACGAAGGATGTAGTCGTGCGTAAGGGAAAATTTGCTACACATGTATACCTAGGAGAGAGTCTATCTAGACAAAAGAATGGGACTGGATTCGTGACAGTACTAAACACATCGGAAAAAAATGCGGAAATAAAAGGAGGCACGGATTTAAAATACTCGCTCTTGAAGGAATATAAAGCAGTAAACACATCAGAAGTCAACGTATTTGAGAGCGATGAAACAGATGAGAGGACAAATCTATTATTAAATTCCTTGAAATTGGAAGAAAATTTGAACGAAGACGAAAGACAGTCCATAGCGAATATATGCAGGGACTATGCGGATGTTTTCCACCTAAAGGGCGGAGATAAATAAACAAGTGGGAGAGATGTTGGACCAAAGAAAAATTGCCCCAAGTAAATCACCTTGGAACGCACCAATCATTCTAGTGCCTAAAAAGGCAGGTGCGGACGGGAAAAAGAAATGGCGATTGGTGGTCGATTTTCGGCAACGGAATGACGTAACCATCAAGCAGGTATTTCCTATACCACGCATTGATGAGATTCTCGACCAACTTGGTTGCAGTCGGTACTTCACAACGCTAGACCTGGCAAGCGGATGCCATCAAGTGCTTGTAAATGAGAAAGACAGAGAGAAGACAGCATTCAGCACTGGAAAAGGACATTACGAATTCGTAAGAATGCCATTCGGACTGTCCGGAGCCTCGGCAACATTTCAAAGAATTATGAATAATGTTCTGACCGGCTTGCAAGGCGTCGATTGTTTTGTTTATTTGGACGACATAGTCATTTACGGAAGCAACCTGAAACAACACGAAGTAAGGCTACGTAAAGTACTACAAGCTCTAAGAAGCAGTCAACTGAAGATACAAACTGAAAAATGCCAATTCTTAAGAGAGGAAGTGGTCTAGTTGGGTCACAAGTGCTCCGATCAAGGCGTACTGCCGGACCCAAGTAAGGTTGAATGCGTAAAACTTTTTCGGTGGCGAAAAATAAGAAAGAATTGCAAAAATTCTTGGAGTGGCAAACTATTACCGAAAATTCATTCCAAATGCAGCAGCGCTTCTTCTACCATTGACATCACTGCTACGAAAAAATGCCGAGTTTGTTTGGACGGAAGAATGCCAAATGTCAGTAGTAGCCATTAAAGCTGCAATTACTAGTCCACCACTGCTGAAATACGCAGATTCACAAAACCTTTCATGCTGACAACAGATGCGAGCAACGAAGCACTCGGTGCAGTCCTTTCGCAAGGGGAACCAGGAGAAGATCAACCGATCGCGTTCGCAAGCCGAGCATTAAGCGCAACTGAGAAGAGATATTCAACAATCGAAAAGGAATTCCTCGCCATTGTTTGGGCGACAAAAAATTTCCATTACTACCTTTTAGGCCGCCCATTTATGGTTTACACAGACCACAAACCCCTAAAGGGCATAGCAAATTTAAAAGATCAGACATTCCGATTGGCGGGATTCCGCCATAAGCTCTCGGAATTTGAATTTGAAATCTGTTACAAGGCTGGAAAGTACAACTTAAACGCAGACGCATTGAGCCGATTACCATATGAAAATAATATTGTGTCGGTGGTAACAAGAGCGCAAACACAGCCCAAAACAGAACAAAACGAAGAAAACGCAGGGCGAAACAAGACCGGAAATGATTTGGAAGAGACAAACCTCATAGATCAACCAGAGACAGAGGCTCTGGCAGAATTTTTAACACAGAGGAAGGACATCAAAGAGGTGCTTAAAAATTTCCGCGATGGGCCATTAGGAGGTCACAAGGGAGCTATAAAAACATATTTCCGCATTCGACGGCAGTACAAGTGGAACGGCATGAATAGAGAGATTCGAGATTATATAAAAAACTGCGAAAAATGCCAGCGATATAAATGCTCAAAAGTAGAGAGAATGCCCATGGTACTCACAGACATAGCTCATGGCCCCTTCTACAAAGTCTATATGGACATGGTAGGCCCCCTACCGGAAACATCGAGAGGAAATAAACACATTTTGACATTTATAGACGATTTTTCAAAATTCTTCATCTGCAAAGCTTTTCCGGATGCGGAGGCGGCAACGGTGGCGAAAGCTTTCTTTAGCGAGATAATATCAAAATTTCAGATACCAAAGGTTTTAATAACGGATAACGGCACAAATTTTACGTCAAAATTATTTAAGGAAGTTTGCAAAATTCTTGGAATCAAGAAATCCCAAACTTCACCATACTACACTCAAGCCAATGGTGCACTCGAAAGGAGTCACCGACCTCTTGCGGAATTTCTCAGAAATTTCGTCAATGAGGATGGCACAAATTGGGATGAATGGCTGCACCACGCTATGCACGTGCATAACAACACAGTCCATTCATCTACAAAACAAACACCCTGCAAAATACTTTTTGGATTTGAAGCCGATATTCCACTTAACCCAAAAAGAAGACCAGAGCCACTGTATAATACCGACGATTTCTCAAAAATATTAAAATATCAAATCCAGCGCACCCATCTACTAGTCCGAGAGAATCAAAAAATAGCCAAAGAAAAATCCAAGCGATACTACGATAAGGGCTCAAAAGTGAGAGAATTACAAACAGGAGACAAAGTTTGGCTAAAGAATCAAAGCCGAAAAAATAAATTCTCACCTATCTGGGAAGGCCCTTATTCAATTGTATCAATTCCAACACCGGTGAAGGTAAAATTGAATATCAAAGGAAAAGACAAAACATTCCACAAAAACTTAATTAAACTGCACCAGCCACAAATGAATAACAGAAAAGAGTAAAAATAAATTTTTTTTCCTTTTTTCCCGAAAATCCATAACTCAGCAAAATATAAAACGATAATTTGGAATTTAAACAAAATTTTTTCGCCAGTACCAATTGGCCACGACCGATCAATAAGTGCATTAGAAACATTTTTAACAGAATCAACGAGTGAATCACGAATATTTGGAATTACGAAAGTTCTTTTGCTTTTTGATGAGGTATTCTATTCATTGCCAACATTTGGCGCCTAGTACTATGTATATGTAAATCTGGCAACTCACTCGAATTGAATTGAGCCCTTAACGTATGCTTGTAAATATTTTCAATATTTCCTATACTTTTAAGTGTTGAATTTGAATATCATTTGGGCAATTGACAAAGCCTACTAAAACACTTCTAAAATTAGCACCGGCTAAAATGCCTGTTTCTACTTGTAAATACTGGGTTTTTAGCTGGTGCTAATTATAGAAGAGTTTTTAGTAGGCCCTGTGAATTGCCCAATTGTTCACTCTGGTAATTACTTAATTTAGGGCCAATATTACCAAGCATATTTAAAAATTTTTTAAATAAAAATTAAAAATTAAAAAAAAAAAAATTTCATTTTCAATATCGCAATTTTTTAAGCATAGGAACAAAATAAACCATCCATATTTTGGGTCTCCTTCCCTACTTTGAAGTCTTGAAAAATAAGTGTTTTTTGTTTACCCTGTAAAGTTTTGAAATTTTTAGTTAGCAGGTTTACACTTTAATGCTTGGTATTATTGGCCATTAAGATCGTGTTATTAAAAATATATACTTATTTTTGGTTTTAGATGATTATGTTATTTTAACAAATAATCCGCCAGAACATGCTAGATATTATGAAGAAATTCGGAACACTGACAGAAAAGATAGCACCTCTCTGAACGAAATCCATTTATGTGATGATCCAGCGAAATGGGTAGTGAATGATTTCGTTCGAGAACATGTATCAATCCATGGATTCAAACAAAACAAGGACCTATGTTTCGAAGGTTCAAAAAGAAAATACGATGGAGTTTCAAGATATGTATCACTGAAATTGTTTATAAGAAAACTTCGCAATGGAGAGGAAATATCTCGTTCTTGGCTCGTTTTTTCAGAATCGGAAGGCACCATTTTTTGGGTGCCATGCCTTCTTTTCGATCCTGGTTGTCCTTTTAATGGAAAAAGAGGTTTCAATGACTGGAAACACGCAGGTTTTTGTGTTTCGGAACATGAGAGTTCTTCCAGATATACGGAAAATGTCTTTAAACTTAAGCAAATAGCTAACAAACAAAACAGAATCGATGGCAAATTAACTTCGCAATTTGGAGAAATTTCTTATTGGAAAAGCGTATTACACAGAGTTGTTTCAGCTACAAAAACTTTAGCTTCGCGTGGTCTTCCATTTAGAGGTCGCGTTGAACAGTTGGGCGCACCGAATAACGGAAACTTTCTGATGCTGATTGAGATTCTTGCGGAATTTGATCCTTTTATGGAGGATCACATCAGAAAATTTGGCAACAAGGGCTCTGGTAGCACCAGCTACTTAATGATAACCACATATGAAGAATTTCTTAAGTTGATGGCTGAAAAATTGTCAAAAACTATAATTGGAGAAATTCAAAAAGCGAAATATTACTCACTTATAGTAGACTCAACACCTGACGTATCTCAAGTAGACCAACTGTCCTTCATAATTAGATACGTGACTTACGATGGTACACCGGTGAACGTTTTTTGTTATTTATCAAAAATCCAGGTCATAAGGGGCAAGAGTTAGCGGATGCAGTAGTTGCTGTACTAGAGGCCTTGGGCTTAGAACTTATTGACTGTAGAGGTCAGTCGTATGATAACGCTAGGAATTGTCCGGGGATATACAAGGGCTTACAAGCGCGAATTCGCGAGATGAATGATTAAGCTGGGTATGTCGCATGTGCTGCTCACTCTTTAAATTTGGTAGGGGTTCATGCAGTCAAATCTTGTTCAGAAGCAATTTTATTCTTCAACGTTGTTCAATCATTGTACAATTTCTTCACTGCATCAACACATCGGTGGGAAATTTTAAAGTCGACTGAGAAAACGAAGTTAATAACGCTAGCATCTTTGTCCACTACCAGATGGTCTGCTCGTGCTGACGCTATTAAAGTTTTGGATCAACATTTTCAGGATATAATCGAGATTTTGGAAAAAATTGAAAAATCGGATACTGAAAATGCGACCACCAAACAGGAAGCTAAAGGTATTCGTGAACAATTAGTGAAACTGGAGGTTGCCTTCATGCTGGTTCTGTGGTCTTTTTTGCTTTCACGAATAGACAGTGTAAGCCAAAAATTTCAAAGCGTTAAAATTAGTATTACTGAGGCTATCGATCATTACCAAGGGCTCATAAAAATGGTTGCCTTCACTCGAAAGTATTTTGAAAAATTTGAACAAAAAGCACTTCAAGTATCCACTTCTAAATTGTATGAGTCAGATTTGTCCCGAAAAAAAAAACTAGAAAACTACGTGCCGACGAAACAAGAGATGGTGAAGTCCAATTTTCTGGTCGGGACGCGTTCAGGGTCAAAACTTTTAACGTGATTTTTGATAAGTTGTCAACAGAACTACGAGAGAGATGCAAAAATTATGGAGATATCAATGAAAACTTTGCCATAATCAATCAGTTTGATAAGCTCGTGTCTGACGAAGTTCGTGACAAATCAAATCTTTTAAAAAAAATATACCACTATGATTTCGAATTCTCATTAGAAGATGAGATTGTTCATTTTCACGCATTTTGTCATGCCAAAAATATTCAAAAAAAGTCTCTGTCCGTTTTCGCCGTAGCCGCTTAGGAGGCGAGCCTTTAGCCGAATCAACTTAACGAAATTTTTCTGCTCTCACGCTCAACAGCTCGACCTCCAGCGACGACGGGACAGTGTTCGATTGGTGGAAACAGAGCGCGCGTCGTCGTCCGCAACAATGAAATTTTGACAAATCGTAAAATCAAAAAAAACCTCATCCGACTAGTGCGCGAAGTGTCAAACAAAGAATAATTAATAATTAATGAAACATAATTGCAACTCCTTATCAAAACCAAAAGAAACATAAGCCCATTTTTACGTTCATACGCCAAGAAGGCAAAGTTAATTTTCTTTATATATATTTTCCAAAAAAAGGAAACCGTTAAGTTCCTACGCCAAGAAGGCAAAGTTAATTTTTTTCTATTATATAATTATCATAAAAAGCCAAGAAGGCAATATTCCGTTTGTCGAGTGGGGTTCTCAATTGACTCATTAACCGCCTCTACCACGTCGCGTAATCGCCAGCTTAACCCGCCACGCCGCTTGCCGAATCATCAACCACCGTTTCCCGGAATCCAGAGTGGATCACAGGTACGTACCACCTTTCCTGAAGGAAACAGTCTCCATTTGAGTTACTAAAATTTCCGTGAAAATGAGTTAACATGTGTATTTCCTAATGTTGAAATTGCATATAGAATATTTATGACTATTGCTGTGGCCAACTGTAGTGCAGAAAGGTCATTTTCTTGTTTAAAAAAAATAAAAAATTATTTGCGTTCCACAATCACAGAAGATCGCCTCAACTGCTCAGCAATTTTGTGTATAGAAGCTGAGTTACTTCGTTCTATCACTAAGCAAATAACATATAGAGGTCTGACGTAGAACAAAAAATTGGCGGATATAAACGTTGGGTTCTAGCACCCCAAAAAGCAATTCAAGCGTTCGGAAGCATTCGGTTTTTGCTTTTGCGTTTGCAAATTGGTTTTGCTTCACATATCAAAGTCAAGTCAGTATGAATTGAAACCATATAGAACTATAGCTGCAACTTGGGCCAAATTTTGGCGCGTTATGGCATGATTTGGTGAAAAAGTTCAACTGTGTTGAACCACGCCATAAGTCGAGTGTTGTGGTGAACCACGTAATAGAAAGAGTGGTGTACCACGTTATAGCTTTTGGCCGAAGTTGCAGCTATAGTTCTATATGATTGAAACTCCGAAGCGGAAGGTTGTCGCTTTGTTGAGTTGAAACCATGTAGGAGTGTAGGTCTAACTCTCGACGTCGAAAAGGCTCTGCGGCGATGGGGAAATACACCATTAGGCAGGTATAGGAAATTCAACAAATTGGGGAAATTCACCAAAAAGCTACCAACAAAAACCTTAAGCAGGAATAGGAATTTCAATAAATTCGAGAAATTCACCAGAAAGCTACCAACAACAATACGGGTAGACACAAAGTGGCACTATGATGCCACTTGCAAGAAAATTATCAAAGAAACACGGCGTCTGCTCGGTTTTTTGTATTGCTTGAAAAGTTCATAATTGAAACTTTAATAAATGTATTACGATATGGTTTTGCTTAATGTGCACGAATGTTTTCATTTTGTAATAAATTTACATACATTTTTGACTACGGCTACGAATTTGATTGTACATAGAATTTAGTACTTTTGATAAAACACTGTGATCAAAAAGTTATGTAGACAGGGTAGGACTTACAAAACAATATCTATTTCTCCTTGATATTGAGTTTCCTTGATTAGTTTTATGTTTTTCAGGCTTTTCATATAATTTTATGAGTTTGGTAGATTTTTACATGTAATGTACTCGAAAATCGCCCAAAATTAAAAAAAAAAGTGGCAATGCATTTCACCACAGCAGAGCTAAAGATTTCGCTGCCATAGCATGCTTCTCTTTTTCTCGTGCTATATGAATATGTTGAAGCAGCGTAGCTCTAACACATTGCAGGGATTAGGAAGAAGAAGAGTTAGACCTACACGCCTACAGTCTGTCAAGAAATTGTTTTTACATGTCAAAAAAGTTACATGTTCTATTTTTGTTGAGCCAAAATGTTAATACCGTTAGATGATTGCTTATTTTTTTTTATTGATTTCACATAACTACATATTTTTCTAAAGAATCGTAAAAAAAATTTGCACATTCAAAGCAAAAAAAGAAGAAAAAAAGCAAAATCAAAAAATTCTCAGAATTATGCGTGTCAAGAAATTGTTTAATTTAAAAACCTTGAAGTGATTTCTTATTAATTTGAAGAAGAAGTCAGAAGGGGCCTTCAGTTTCAATGAATTACTCATAGAAGCATAGTTCTTATTTTGTAAAAATAACTCAGAGGAGTCGATATACTCTTCATCTTGTCTTAAGAGCTGTGAGCATTTTGTACAATCATGTTTTTGCATGAATTTAAAAAGTATATAGCCTGCAAAATATCGCAACGCATTATCGTTTAGCACGTTTTCCGCAATATTTGACACTGTTTCATCTAAGGCTGAATATTTGAGTTCTTTAGAGCTTGCTGACGTGAAATCTTCGGATATCTCATTTTCCAACGTAGAAATAGATTGTGAGCTTTCTTTATTGTCATTTTCACATTCGGTTCCATATCTTTTTATCGCTTACAAGCATTTTACAAAAAACTTTACTTTTTCGGAAACCTGCGGCAAACTATCAATGGCAAAAGAAACATTCTTTGATTTTTTACAAGCCTGTTTCAAAATCAAATTCTTCTTTCTTTCCTTTCGCAACAAATCATTTTGAACCGTGAATTGTTTTGCAACACGCTTGTACTTTTCTATTTGTTTCCTTAGTTCAATTGCCTCCTTGTATTGCTTTTTACGATAAAAAGATTCATTTTTCGCGCTCTTGATGCAATTTTCACACAACTTTGAGGTGGACGACGATTTCTGTGCATGCGATTCGCTCTGTTTATGAGCTCGTCCCGCTTGAAATTTTGTCAAACCTTCCGCATCCTCTACAAAATCATAAACATTTTCTATACTTGTTGATTTTGCCGGTAAAGGCTGGGTGTCGCATACAGCTGAAACTGAAAACTCAAACTGAATTCCATACAACAGCGACTGAAAAAAACTGTGACTGACTATAAAATAATGAGCCGACAGACAGCTGGAAAAAAATTGACTGCTCATTTCGGTAGCATGGTTGTTAAAATTAGACAGTATATTTCTTACGAAAAATATTTTTGCACAACGGCTGATATTTGGTCAGCAAACCATCGCAGTTTCATGGGGTACACATGCCATTGGATAACTGATAACCTGCAACGAAAATCAGTTGCATTAGGTTGCAGAAGAATGCATGGACCACACACTGCAGAAAACATAGCAGCGGTTCTTATGGACATTAACAATTGTTTTGGACTCAACAGCTCTAATATTATTATGACTGTAACTGATAACGGGTCCAACTTTGTAAAAGCTTTCAAAGATCACGGGATGATGGAAATTTCTGACCATGGAGATTACGACAGCGATGATGATGTACCTGTTTTCGAAAACGAGGTTTTATCTCAAAAGTATCACAGGTGTTCTAGTCACACCCTTCACCTACTTGCTTCGACTGACTTCGTCCAAATTTTAAAAACTGATCAGGCACTTTACATCCGGCATACAGTGGTATGTGCTCTATGATAAAACCATATACGTTTTTAAAAAAATCTTGTGCTTATGTCAGGCATTCGAAAAGTGTAACTCGTTGTGGAAAAAGTGTAAATGGCCGAAATCATCGGAGGTTATTGTTGATACCTTAGGGTGTTCTTTGATTGTGCCTGTAGTAACTCGATGGAACTGATTATATGATGCTGTAAATGGTTTACTTCGGCACAAGAAATCTTTTGACCAACTGTGCGATTTGCTAAGTTTGCCACAATTCACTGCAGGTGACCTTCAATATTTAGAGTCATACGCTGTCCTCATGCAACCAATAGCGATGACTCTGGATTTTCTTCAGGGAGAAAATAACGTTAGCTTTGGTTGTCTGCTGCCTGCTTTAATGACACTGTCCAAAAATCTTCTTAAACTGGTGAAAAAGGATTAAAACTTTATTTTAAGATTGGTCGCTGCTAAGTTGGAGGAACAATTAAGAAAATGGCTCGACACATTTTTTTCGTTATCTCCAGAGTCTGATTTCGCAGTTGCGGCAGCAGTTTTAACTCCAGACGTAAAAACAAAGTGGCTTAAAGTGATACGAAAAGCACAACCTGATATCACCGAAGAAAATGTAATCAACAGGGTTATCAATATTATATGCTCTTATATACAGAGAGGGAACCTATCGCTTAAAGTTGATCATTTAAAGGAAAATGGTCTTACAGAAAGGTCCAAGTTTTTCAACTTTGACGATGATGGTATGTCAGACCTTTTCAATGATTACTTTTCGTTTATATTATATAATATGTTTTGTGAGTCGTTGCGTCAAAAAGATTTAAATACTTAATAGATTTTTTGAGGCTAAGAATGTTAACGTTTATTTCGATCGCTTTATTTTGTATATATCAACGTATTTCGGCGAATTCGCTTCCGCCTTCATCAGGATGATTTCTAATTCGGATTGCTTTTTATTACTTCTCTCTGATATTGCACCCTTTGTTACAGATGATGACATTGAACTTTCAGATGGAGTTCAAACGAACTTCTTCTATATCTAAGAGACCCGTTAACTGGAAACGAAACTTGGCAGAAATATGGTTTTTTGAAAGAAGCTTCAAAATTATTCAATACAGCTTTGACATCATCGGCACCTATAGAACGGCTGTTCTCTTTCGCGGGAATCATCAACAGCCCAAGAAGGCATTCATTGACAGACTTTTCGTTTGAAAAATTAGTTATTCTCAAAGCGAATGCTAATTTGTAGTTAATTGTTCTTCATATACGTTATTATGAAATTATATGTAAAAATGAACAAGTGCTAGTGTTTCTTATTTGAAAAGTTTCGAAAAACTATGTTATTCAATTAGAAATTGAATATAATTAAATGTAGTACAGCGAGGGGCCCATATGTCCTTGCCTATGACATCGCAATGTAAAATTCGCCTCTCGAAAGTATTGCCGGTGGTTTGACGAGGGGTGGTCCTAACCACAGGTGGCCGGTGAATTCACTTGTCCGGTGCCGGTCCCACGGACTATAGGGAAACTTTGGAAAAACGATGTTATTCAATTACAAATTGAAAATAATTAAAATTAATAAAAAAAATCAGAACAAATCTAAAATAATCAAAAAAAATCAAAAAACCCAAAAATAATCAGGAAAATTCAAAAATAATCAAAAAAAAAAATCAAAAATATTCAAAAATAATCTAAAATTAATCGGGATTATTTTTTTGATTATTTTTTTATTTTTTCTGATTTTTTTCATTAATCTGAAATAGTCCTGATTATTTCACGATTATTTGGTAATCGCAATCATTGATTAATATAGGTCATACAAAAATAATCATTAAATAATCACTATTTCACTCATAAGAAAAAAATAATCTGATTAATTAATCATTAATTAAATAATCATTATTTAACAGGTCTAATTTAAACACAATATTTTAATATTTTAATAAAAGTATCAAGAAAATAACAAAAAATAAAAGTAAAACTTAAAATTGCAGTCTTATTATGACTTTTAAAAAAAACCAAGTTTCTTTACAACCCCAGCGGGAAAAGGTAGACATTGGTAAACGAGCGAGGTAATCGATACAACGTATGTCTACCACTTACCCGCGTCCATGAAAATTAACACGGCGATGTCATTGAAAATTCGTTCGTTACCTCTTTCGCTTACTTCTTTGTTGAAGAATTCTATGACGAACGCCTCATCAAAAAGTCTACGACGACTATGTGAGCAATAATTTTTCCGCTTCCCTTACCTTTTTCTTCGAAGCATTCTCCTATGACCCTTTCATCGAAGAATTCCTCGACGAATAAGGTAATCGAAGAACAAACTTCCCGCTGGGACACTTAGGGAACACGCGACTGGATACAGCAAAAAGAGTCATGCATGGTACTGGAAGAGGGAAAATACGATTTTCATTCTCATAAGTAGTAAATATACCTTAAATGTAGTGCATAAATTTCGATATAAAATTGCCCATACTTTTCCCCATGTCACGATATTTGAGTGAAAAAACCCATAATATGGGGAAAAACCCACAATCTGGCATCACTGCTTCCGAACGCTTGAATTGCTTTTTGGGGTGCTAGAACCTTAGACCATATAGTACATGGACTGCTACTAGACAAGCATTTGCGTGTCATGATGACGTCATATTACGACATTCTGGCTCGCTCGCTCGCACTCGCGCTGCTACTGCGCTGCTATACTTTTCTCTGTCACTATTTCGCGATGTGTTCGCGATGTGACGTATCATGTTGACACGCTTGCTTTTGCTGAGAAGCATACGAGTATTAGCAGTCCATGTACTATATGGTCTAAGGCTAGAACCCAACGTTAATATCCGCCAATTTTTTGTTCTACATGAGACCTCTATATGTTATTTGCTTAGTGGTTCTATAGACTTCGAATTCGTAATAATACAATTTGCAAATAAAAAAGCTAGGCGAGTGTTTATAGAATAATTTTTCTTTTATGAAAGATGAAAACGAAAAATTGGTTTGGTATTTTCTCCAAAATAAAAACTATAGTGTAAAAACTATTGAATTGCTTCGTTTATTTTTTCGAAAAAATTTGATGCCTAAATTAGAGGAAGAGTGGGGGGGGCGGCAACTTAATAAGTGCCCAGGGGCGGCAAGATGCCTAAATCTGGCCCTGCACCCGGTTAATATCTCCCCTCCTCCTTTTTCACAATTCATGTACTCTCATAGCGCAACATTTCCACCAAGTTTCATCGAAATCCCAGCTGTGAAGTTTTTTGAGCGGGTACACTTGACGTGAAATGCCCAAAATGTGAAAAAAAAAATAAAATTTAAAAAAATGTTCCTCTACATTATACGATGTAGCCTTTTTTAGTACTGAATGTACTGAAACGTTTGACACACCATTGTATGCGTTGATAGAATAACTTTTCCACGATGCTCTGTTCTTTATTTTCCGCAGAAATATGACGGTGTTCTAGTGAAAAAACTAACGGCATGTTGAAAAAAGTGCCGAAAAATTTTTTTTTTTAAATAACGGAAAAACTGCCCGATAGAAAATTTTTTTCGCTATTTTCATAATCAGCGGACAATTTTACTATAGAATATATCCAAAGATATAGATTCGTGTAGAGTTTTATTGTAGACTAGTGTTCTTTTTATATATGTGTTTTACGGTCTATCTCGACTAGCTCTGGGTGTTATACACAGCCGCACAAACGCAATATACCCTCGAACGAGTGTGTGTCGGGTATAAAATTCATCGTTTCTATTTTGCTTACTCGAAGAACCTTGAACCTATGTATGTAAAAACTAGTGTAATTCGTACAAAATATATTATAAGTTGCCTGAATGTTGCTCATGAATTAAATTTTTTCCAGATGTAGATAATAAGCTGTATGTAAAACCTCTAATAATATATCCTTTTATTTGGCTTTGAGGCTCTTTTGAACAACAATTTCCTTAAAACGGAGTTCCACTCGATTTAACAACCGACACTGTTCAAACCTATCAGCTGATTTTATAAAAACAAGTTCTGCGCAAGTGCGGTTTTGCTTAATATTTCTATTTTGATGACCGTATGACGACGAAAATTTTTTTGAAATAAAAACAAAGAAAAAAAATCAGTTTATCAAAATGAGTGTTGTTCGAAAACTATTACCACTGGTAAAATCGTCAAATGCAAATTCTTCTGCCACGGACGATTCTAGGAAGCCTGTAACTCCTCAGGACGTTTTAGCATTAACGACAATAACCGAAAATTACCTCTGTTCAAAAGAAAATATATACAATATCGACTTTACAAGATTTAGAATACGAGATTTGGAAACTGAAGCAGTACTCTTCGAAATAGCAAAGCCTCACGAAGTTCGTGGTGAGCATCAGGAGCAAGGTATCGAAGAAATAACTGCTGATCCAAATGCTGGACGCTATGTCCGTTACCAGTTTACACCAGCGTTTCTAAAACTAAAAATAGTGGGAGCTACGTAAGTAGAAAATAAATGTGTTTTGTGCTTGCAACAGTTAATAATGTAATAATTACATCAATTAATATATACATAGAAGGCATTGGCATTGTTGCGTTTCAGACTGAATCTGAAAACAAAAAATACAGGAGAGATAATAACATGCATTGCAAGTATCGTCGACAGAGCTGAGAGCTGAATGGATCTTAAGTGTGCATCTCAGCCAACTACATATGCATATCGAAAAAAAATTTTACTTCTTCCTTTAAGGACACTATTTTTATACCCAGCGTAAGCAGGGCAGAACAAAGCTCCGTAGATATAGACATATGGGCATTTCCAGAATGAAAATTTTAGGTTAACCAGATTCTTTTTTTTTAGCAGCAAATTTCCAAGCCTCATCCAGTCATATATTTTAATAAGTCCACTGAAGAAAAGATAAATTTTAACTGCATATTTTTCGGACTATTTTCCTTGTTTTTTCGAGCTTTTTATAGCGCTTATTTTTGGGTTTTTTCGGGCTTTTTTTACTCACTCTGATAATTAAACTACATTGTTATTGGAACTTAAATTGTTTGTACCTTGGAAAGAGTGTCTTAATAAGCAAAAAAAAAAAAAAAAAAAAAACAAAGAACGGAGTAAGAATAACTGACTTTTTTCAGGTTTGCTTTTACCTATATTCTAATGTCGCGTACATGACTTAAAAATGCTATTAGTTCTTCTCATTAGTGAACAAGCATTCGAGTTGCAAGTAACCATCAGATTTTAAACAAACTCCTCGTCTATTGTGTAAAAACTATATTAAATTTTTCGTGAAAAATTTATTTCAATTTTTATTAGAGCTTAAAGCTTTTCGCGTCCGTCATCGTAAGTTCCTTATATTTAACAAAAATAATATCAGTAGGACTTAAAGTTAATATTTTATAGATGTCAGAATTTGTGCATGAAAAAAGGAGGGAACACGCAAAAAAACGGAGAGAGATGAAGAAAGAATATGATCACAAGTGGCAGCAATATAAGAGAAAGGAAGCTGAGAGGAAGCGAGTTTACCGAAAAAAGTTGACAGAAAAATTGAAAAAAGACAGCAATCTCCTTAAGAGGAAGCGAGAAAAGGATTGAGTAAGGCAACAAGTGTTGCGATCAAAAAATAAAGCCGAGAGCGTTGAGCATCTGGAAATAAAAGCATACAGCTGTAGGCAAACAATGGGCAAAGCAATCAAAAAAGTTGAAGCTTCGCTGCCAAATGACTTGAATTATTTATATATAAACAGGTAAGAAAGCTAAAGTCGGTCAAGCCCGACTTTGAAATACCCAGCGTCCCGATGTTATGAGCGCACTATGTTTTGCTTCTCTATTTATGGGCGTGGCAGTGGGAGGGCCACATAAATTATTTCCCTACACCTTTCATTCGCCTTGGTGAACCTATGTTGCGAATTTGAAGCTTCTACGCCTTTTACTTCGGAAGTTACGAAAATTCTCAATTTGTGGGCGTGGAAGTGGGCGGGTCAAATAAAAATTTTTTCTACACCTTTCATTCACCTTGGTGAACCTATGTTGCGAATTTTAAGCTACTATGCCATTTATTTCGGAAGTTACGAAAATTCTCAATTTGTGGGCGTGGAAGTGGGCGGGCTACATAAATTTTTGTTCCTACACCTTTCATTCGCCTTTGTCAACCTATGTTGCGATTTTGAAGCTTCTACGCCTTTTACCTCGGAAGTTACGAAAAATCTTCATTTGTGGGCGTGGCAGTGGGCGGGCCACATAAAAATTTTTCCTACACCTTTCATTCGCCTTGGTCAACCTATGTTGCGAATTTGAAGCTTTTACGCGTTTTACTTCGGAAGTTACGAAAAACTCCATTTGTGGGCGTGGCAGTGGGCGGGCCACATAAAATTTTTTCCTACACCTTTCATTCGTCTTGGTCAACCTATGTTGCGAATTTGAAGCTTCTACGCCTTTTACTTCACAAGTTACGATAAGCCCTTATCTGTGGGCTTATTTGTGGGCGTGGCTCACGGAGGGCGGAGTCCATTTTATTCCAGGATATGTCCCTTTTCGTAGTTTACCAGTACACCAAATATCAATGGAATGTGTTGAGTGGTTCGCAAGTTAAAAGCATTTTACTGAAAACGCATTATATTCATTTGTGGGCGTGGCAGTGGGCGGATGTCTCCCATTTTTACTTAGGATCATACTCGGATCCCGATATACCTGTGTGCTAAATATCGACTTGATTGGTCCAGCCGTTTTGGAGGAGATCCGACCACGGACGGACGGACAGACGGACGGACAGACGGACGGACGGACAGATGGACAGACGGACAGACGGACGGACGGACAGACGGACATGTCTAAATCGATTAAGTTTTTGATCCTGATCA
The DNA here is from genome assembly GCA_020466095.1 of Chlorops oryzae. Lineage (NCBI taxonomy): Eukaryota > Metazoa > Arthropoda > Insecta > Diptera > Chloropidae > Chlorops > Chlorops oryzae. Next base: position 57,622,008 of record CM035808.1, on the reverse strand, counting down.
TTTCTATATATATATGTCTATATCTCCGGAGCTTAGTTCTCCCTGTTACAAGATTCGCACAAAACTAATATACCCCGCTTACGCTGGGTATAAAAAGAATTATTTTGAAATGCTTATGCAACAAATATATGAACGAGACGGAGAATAATGATGGGAGTTCTGCAGCTGTTTCAAAAAATGAGAAGCATAAGTAATTAATTGAAACGTTTCTTTTGCAAGACGGAATAACTGTTCAAGCCCCTGGAAGAAAAGATACAGTTTCAATCAACGGAAATGTTATTGCAAAACGCTTTATGCTCATGACCGTAGGAGAAGCTTACCAACTTTTCAAAACTGAGTTTACCACGGATAAAATCAGCAGAAGTTTTTTTTTACAATTCTAGGCCTAATTTTTTTCAGCTAACTAATAACCCAACAAACAATATAAACTAATTACAAACTTGCTATAAGCTTACATTTGAAAGCATAACGTTTGGAAAATCTTTATTGTAAGCATTGCAACTTGTTTACTTCCAATTATTGGAAAAGCAAAAGTTATCCCTTATTCTACAATTGTATTCATGTTTGGAAAACATTTAGAAATAAACTTGGTAATAAACATATAAAAAAGAAGGTCGAAAGCTTGTGATAAACTTGTAACTTTGTTTATTTCCAAATTAGAAATAAATGTTTTCCCGAAGAAAATAAAAAGATAGCTACAATGAATAGTTTTTAAAGCTTTTAATTTTTTAAAAAGAGTACATATGTATACATTAGGGCGTTTTAGACGTGAAAAAAAGTGTGGAAATTCGAAAACGGCGGGGTCTAAAAAGAAAATTTAGGCAAAAAGAAAAATTTAGGCACGATTTTCAATATTTTTCATTGCGGTTTAGAGGTAGCTAAAATGGGTTTAAGTTGAAATGTAACATTTTTGGTATATAGCCTAAATGCAAGTCTGTTACATACACAAATTTATATGCAAATAAATGTTTTCGAATCGCTTAAGCATATTATGAATCAATTGATCGGTAAAACATCGAACTGTTCCTGTAAAAACCATTAATTGAAATCAATTTTTGTGTTTTCTGCCCCTAAAAGTATACAGAAAAAGTTGAAAATCTGTCAAATTGAAAATTCTAAATTTACAAAAACTAAATAAAAAATTTTTAGCTCTCTTTAAGGCGTTATTTGACGAAAATTCAAGTCCTCTGAGCGACCTCTAAACCTCAACTTAAGAAATTTTAAATGATGCCCAAATTTTTCGATTTACATTATCTTTCGTTTGAGACCCCGCCGTCTTCGAAATTGAAGACTTTTTTTCACGTCTGAAACGCCCTAGTATACATACATAGCCACATTTTGTTTTTCCATTTCAATTTAGTTTTTAAATTTCTATATTTCCCCTTTTCGGCTTATATTCAGCTCGCTGTTTTTGCCGGTTTTTCGCAAACTGAAAAAAGGATTTGCTCTCGTGGGCGAAACGGTCCTCTTCTCATACACGCTTTGTTGTTGCATCTATTAAAAAGAAAAAAAAACTTGCTCCTTACTCTTTTGCCGCACATTTTTTTAATATATATAAGGCATTTTACCTCTTAGATTTCCGTGCAAAAATGATGCTTGCTAGCAACAGCTTGAAAAGACAATTAATAGAAAGACGAAAAGAATATGCAAGCGAAACAAAAATATAACTGTTTTCTCTGTCGCCTAGGCAACAGAGCTTACGAAACCATTGCACATTTTTTTTTTGTTACAAATGTGCTACAAAGCGATTATAAATACATTACGAGATGTTTGGAAAACGCAATTTTTGCAAACTAGTTTGGATTTTATTGAATGGAATGTTTAGAAAACAATTATTTGTAAGTGGGCTTACATTAATGTTTGTTGGGAGGTTACCACACAATATGTGTGTGTGTAAGTACCATGCGAATTTCATTTTTTTGCTAGAAGGTTGTGTAAAAATTATACCATCCTTTCCGGTTAAATGTGGTATGCCCCTATCATCAATTTGCTGCAACGTTCTAGATGAAAAATGTATGACTAATGAGTGTGAAAAATGTGAACAGAATATTATGGACGGTTTGATTCCCATAGCAATTTTCAAAAAAATGAACACTGAAATCAAATGGAAACAATGGAGAAAAGTCGACGATCGCTTTACTTTGAAGTACACTATTGCTCCATTAATCGACTTGATTCATGATCTAGACGGACAATTACCTTCTTTCAAAATCCACAGTTTTGTTAAATGATCTCACCAATATTATTTTAAAACCAAAAAAGAAAACATATAAGCTCATGAATTAGTTATTCAAATTGACTTTGCTGAGAATTATAGCCTAATCTGCCAAAACGAAATTCAAGATACACACTTTAGTTACAGCCAGGTAACAATATTTACGTGTGTGGCTTGGGTTTTTGGAGACATTAAATCGTTTGCTGTTATCAGCGACACATTGAGCCACAACAAATTCGACGTCTACTACTTTCTTTTGAATGTGGTTAAGAATTTGCAAAACCAACATCATATAACACGCATTCATAATTTTTCAGATAGCAGCAACTGTCAATTTAAGAATAAATATATTCTTTCAAGTCTTCCAAGGCTTGCACGTGAATTCAATTGCGATAGTTTAGAGTGGAATTTCTCTGCCACTTCACACGGCAAAGGGGCTGTAGATGGGATAGGTGCACTAATAAAACGAAAAGTGTTGCAAACAGTTAAGGCAAACAATATTATTCTTAAAGATGCTCCATCCTTCTATAACTGTGCTAGGAGCAAAATCGATAAGGTTAAATTATTATACACATCAAAAGAAGAAGTAGAGAGTTTTTCCCCATAGCTTTCAGAGCAATGGCGGAATGTCTCAAACATAAAGGGAATACAATGTATGCATTTCTTTTCATATTTCGACAGCGATTTCATTGAAGTTTCCCGAACTGCATATTCTTTAAAGAAAAAACTTGAAACAAAAATTTCAGAAAGTTATTTTTATTTTCGTTTTTATTTTGTTTGCAATAAATATATTAACGCTATAATGAGGATAATGCGGTGTTTTATTTTGTAAGAAAAAATTGTCGCATCTGTGATGTCGCGTCCGTCTATTTATTATTATTAAACTGAAATGGATATTTCACATACAATGAGTCTACCGATAAAAACTGTTATTTAAACTTAATTTTCACATTAAAAAGAAAAAAATTATCTTTGAAAATTCGCTGAATTTTGAGCGCTTGTGCAAGGCAAGGGAATTAACTTATATTTTCGTCGCGTCCGTTTTTTCTATATATTTCATTATAAATTTGTATTGAACTATTAATACTGTCCCACATTTTTGCCATATGTAGTACTTCTCCATTACTTTGCAATGATTAAAAAATATGTTAAAGCATATCAATTTTTATTCACTTTTACGATCTTCAAAAGCGTACGAATGTCGCGTCCATAGCCCAGGAAATGCCCATATATATATATTATTGATCAGGATCGAACACTGAATCGATTAAGACAAGTCCGTCTGTCCGTCCATCCGTCCGTCCGTCCGTGGTCGGATCTTCTCCCAAACGGCTAAACCAATCAAGTCGAAATGTGGCACACAGGTATATCAGGATCCGAGTATGATCCTAAGCAAAAATTTGAGATATCCGCCCACTGTCACGCCCACAAATGAATTTAATTTGTTTTCAGTAAAATGCTTGTTACTTGCGAACCACTCAACGCAGGGACATACCCTAGAAACAAAATGGACGCCGTCCTCTTCGAACCACGTGCACAAATAGAGTTTGTCTTAACTTGTGAAGTAAAAGGCGTAGCAGCTTCTTCAAATTCACAACATAGGTTGACCAAGGCGAACGAAATGTGTAGGAAAAAAATTTATGTGGCCCACCCACTGCCTCGCCCACAAATGGAGATTTTTCGCAACATCCGAAGTAAAAGGCGTAGAAGCTTCAAATTCGCAACAAAGGTTGACCAAGGCGAATGAAAGGTGTTGGAAAGAAATTTATTTGGCCCGCGCACTGCCACGCCAACAAATAAAGATTTTTCGTAACTTCCGAAGTAAAGACGAAGAGGCTTCAAATTCGCAACATAGTTTGGCCAAGGCGAATGAAAGGTGAAGGAAAAAAATTTATGGCGCCCGCCCACTGCCACGCCCATAAATGGAGAGGAAAAACATAGTGCGCCAATAATGTCGGTACGCTGGGTATTTCAAAGTCAGGCTTGACTGACTTTAGCTTTCTTACTTGTTTTTTTTTTATTGGACATCAATTGGGGAACTATAGAAACTGTGTTTCATTAGTAGTAATTTTGGTTTGATTTATTTATTATTATGATTATTTTTAAATTTGACGCACCGCCTCCTATATCACATCCGCCAATATTTATTACTCACTATCTCAGTATGGTCTCCATATCCATACATGACTCAGAGCACGTGGAACAAAGAATGTTAAAGTGCTACCAATTTTCTCCATGCTTGCTTTGAACGCATTTAAACAAAGAGTGAAAAGATAACATAAAATACCCTATCAATTTTTTTTTTTTTTAACGGGACTTGTTTATTGAATCTTCTTATTTGTAAAGAACTAACAATAACTTGTAGAATCTTAAATCTAATTTTACATAACTTTACAAAAGTTTTCGGTTGTAAAGTTTCTTGTATAAACGTGCCTCGGAGCGGGCTTAAGAACTCATATATAGTTGTTTGTACATAATATGTGCCACGGGATCGGGCTTAAATAATAAAATTTTTATTTTATTTATTTTTTTTTATTTGCATGGCGAAATTTATGCCGAAACAGTTTTTGCCAGTGAAGGAATTTACCGGAATCTGTTGTGTATCGATTTATGGCTGAGGCTACTCAGTTGCCGGCAAAGCGCCCCTGTCGCAAAGTCGGTCGTGGACACGACGGGGAGACTGAACGACATGATTGGTTTACGTAGGAGCTACCACTCCGTGACCACGTTGGTCGAGCCTATCGCTGTTGCGATGGGAGTGCTGGTCGACGTGAGTGCTTCCCGACAGTATATCATCAAACTGGGAAGCTTCCACAGTGGTGTGGCGATCATTTCTTCGTAGCCGGGAATGTGAAGAAGTGGAGGCTAGGCATCTAGCCATTTCATTAGGATGACTTCTAAGTTTTTCGCTATAGATTGCCTTAAATCGCGAAATTTCATCTTTAACCATGGGTACATTGAGGTCGCGGTGGATGTTTTCGTTACGGATAAACCATGGAGCACCTGTAGTTAATCTTAGAATTTTCGATTGAGCTCTTTGTATTAGTTCTACAGTCGTGGAGCTAGCGTTGCCCCATAGCTATAGCCGGTACGTCCAAATCGGTTTGATAACACTTACGTATAAAAGCACCTTGTATTCAATGTTCAGAAGAGAGCGTGAGTTAATTAACCAATGAAGCTTAGAGGCTTTTAATTTCATGAGAGTTCGTTTGGCTTCAACGTGTTTGCGCCAAGTAAGACGTTTGTCCAAATGGAAACCTAAATAGTTAACATTGTCGGCCTGTGGTACTAAAATATTATTAATAGATACGGGTGGGCAGATTCCCCTTTTAAGTGTGAATGTGACGTGCTTACATTTTTGCTCATTTACTTTTATACGCCAAAGAGCTAGCCATTTTTCAACTAATTTTAAATGCATTTGAAGGCTCCTAGCAGCTGAAATTGGGCATTTTTGCCGACTTATAATTGCTGTATCATCAGCAAAAGTAGATATTGTGGTGCTACTGCTTAAGGGAAAGTCTGTGGTGTATAATAAGTATAGGAACGGGCCAAGAACACTTCCTTGGGGGACGCCTGCTTTTATTTCAATATCTTGTGTTATATGATCCTTATATTTTACCCGAAATTATCTATTTTTTAAGTAAGACGCAAGTGTTTCATGTGTATTTGGAGGGAGGAGGCTCTTAATTTTGAGAATGAGGCCTTCGTGCCAAACTCTGTCGAAGGCTTGAGCCACATCAAGAAAAACTGCGGAGCAATACTCTTTATATTCAAATGCTTTCCTTATTTCGTTTGTTACACGATTCACCTGCTCAATCGTTCCATGATTTTTTCGAAAACCAAATTGATGAGATGGAATAATATTGCTTCCATTAATGTAAGGAGTCAACTTGGAGAGCAATGCCTTTTTATATAGCTTTGAGAGGCATGGAAGGAGGCTTATCGGTCGATGGGACAATACTATTGTAACGCCGGAAAATGTGCAAATTTAATTATTGAGTTGAAAAGCTTTGTGACAAAAATTATAGCAATAAACGGCATCTCTATAATCATTTTTTGAGTTATCTGATCATGACCTGGTGCCTTTTTCAGGTACAATTGGTGTTTAATGATTTCCTTTATTTCATTTGCGTGGAAGCGAATCGGAAAATTATGAGAATTTTGTTGTAGTGAAGGAGCTTCACCATGAATTGGGGGTGGATTAGGTTGAAACACAAAGCTAAAGTGCTTTGCAAATGTAGCCGCTATTTCTTCATTACTGCGTGCCCAATTGCCATTGGCGTCTCTAATCGGAGATTCACCCTGTATGGGTGTTTTTAAGGCTTTGTTCGCTTTCCATAACGACAATTTTCCTAAATTATGTGGTGAAAGATTAGAGACATAATTTTGACATTCCTGATCTTTTTCTCTTTGCAGCGCTTTTCTCAGCTCTTCTGTGGCTGCCTTTAATCTATGTTTGGCTTCTGGGGACCTATTTTGTTGCCATTCGCGCCTTTTCTTTCGCTTTTCTAATACAAGTCTTTGTATTTCACTATTGGTGGTGAAATCTTTTTTTGTATTTTTATTATATGGTGGAGTTGAATTTTCTGCCGCTGACGTTAAAATAGAATTAAGTACGTTTACGGCATCTTCCACGTGATCTTTGCACTCTATTGTGTAGCTTGTGTGTATATGAGTGGCTACATATTTTTTAAATTTGAGCCAATTTGTTTTGGAAGACGTTAGTCCGAGGGCTGGCTTGGAGTGAGTGGATTCCGAATGTCGAAAATGCACAGGAGAATGATCTGAAGAAAGATCAAAGCTAGTCGTGGTTGAAACACTTGACCTATCTACTCCTTTGACAATGGCAAAGTCAATAAGATCTGGAATTTTTCTTTGGTCTGTGGGCCAGTAAGTTGGTTGGGAGGGTAACAAGAAATCGAGCCCACCACCACTATTAATTAAAGTGTTATATAGTTGTCTACCTTTTGGATTGATCAGCCGTGAGCCCCAGTGCGTATGTTTTGCATTATAGTCACCTGCAGCTAAAAATCTGTTGCCTAACGAACTAAATAGTTCTTTAAACTGTTGTTAACCTACAGGGTAGCGGGGAGGTGCATAAATAGCTGACAGAGTAAGGTTGCTGCCGTTCGTTTGTAAGCAGATGGATGTTGCTTGCAAGTAGGCTTTAGAGTATGAATTTAAACAGAAATGTTTAATTCTACTGCGAAATTATATACTTGTACCACCATGAGCCTTTCCATCAGGGTGATTAGTTTTATAGAAGTTGAACCCGGGGATATAAAAATTGTTTTTATCTGTCAGGTGTGTCTCTGAAATGAGCATTACGTCAATTGATTTATCGGAGAGATAGTGCATTAATTCTAGTTTGTGCTGGCCTATACCGTTAGCGTTCCATGAACATATATTCAACATACTTATTTTTGGGAGATAAGAATTTGGAGCATTTGGTTTTGCGTCCGCACTAACTCCTGTAGTGTAGTTTGCATTGATGCCATAAATTGTGACATACATTGCGTCAATTTGAAAATCATTTTTTCCAAACTGCTATTCAGTTGTTTTGGTACATTCTGTGCGTTATTTACACCAGATTTTAAAGCATCAGCGTAGGATAAGCTGGGATTGACGGACGGAATTGATTTGGCTTGCATTTGAGCCGATGAACGAGTTAGAAATACTTGTTTTTGAGAATTACAGGCGGCTTCTTTCTGTAAAACCAAACGATTTTTAAGCTCCTTATAAATAGGGCAGCCCCTGTAATTAGCTGTGTGGTTTCCACCACAGTTACTACACTTTTTCAAAATAAGATCGTTGCTTCTCTTGTTATTGCAGACGGAAGAGTAATGAAACTCTCCACATATGACGCATACTACGCGTAAGGTGCAGTATGTCTTTTTATGACCATACTCTTGGCAATTTGTGCATTGCACAGGTCCGCTACGTTTAAGCGGTTCTTCTACTGAAATCCTACGGCTAAGAAGATACTGTAAACTATATACAGGGTGATTCTCATTTTTCCTTAATTTTACAGCATCAGGGCAGAGTTCGATTTTGAACATGGGCTGAGGGACTTTCTGTCTATTTATTATATTAATAGCATGCTTGACCTGGAAGCCCTTTTCTTCCAATGCCTGCTTAATTTCAGATGGCTCTATATCTGATCCAAGGCCTTTTATTACAACAGAAATGCCTTTGCTGCTCTTTAGTTGGTAAGTATAAAAACTCTTTTTGCTGTCTTCTAAGTTTTTAGTGACAATTCTATAATTTCTTTCCTTATAAATTTGGATTTTGTCTCGTGAATATTTCCACGGTTTAAAGCGCACGATATGGAAGCTATCTTTGCCTATCAGGCGAATGAGGCTGGCAACGAGGCTATTAGAGCTCCGCTCACGCAAATAAATTGGAGGCGGTTTGAATTCTCTAGTAGGCTGATTTTCGGATGAATTATCATTCGATTTGTTAGCTAGTGGAGCAAAACGGTTACCCGATAACATATTAGTGGGGGTGGATATGACTTCCGTTTTATTTAGTTTAGCCCTATTAGCGTGTTTTCCAGTTGGACTTCTTTTACGTTTAATTATATTAACGTAGCGTAGTTGCATGCCAATCAGCATCGCCTTCTGCTCGATTTGTTCTTTTGACTTATTGTTTGAGTTTAAAGATTCTTCTAAAGCTGCGTTACCTGAGGTCGACGCGTTTGTTGTTGTTGTAGCGCTGGTAATGGGAGGTGTTGTAGGATCAGCTAGATTTAAATTGCCTTTTTTTTATGAATTTTGGAACTGTTTTGCCGGTGGAATTGGAACGTTGCCTCTGAAAATGGCTTTTCAACATAGAAAATTGGCTGTTAGCTGCGAACTGTTGAAAACTTTCGTTTTCGTGAAGGAATTGTTTGTTGGGTAGTTGTGAAACTTGATTTATAGCATCTTCTGTAGCTAAGAACCCATGGTTTGTGTCGACGCTATTTTTTGGAGGTAAATGAGATGTTGGCATCACTTGAACCAGCTGAAACAGCTGCAGCAAACAGTTGTCTCTGTCTATAAAAGTGTTTTTGTAAGCAAACAGGAATGAATGGATTTTGGAATATACTTAACTTTGAGGAAATTTGGATTTTAATTCCTCAACTCACTGCCCAAAAGCAGGCAATCGGCTGGACAACAATACTCAGCCGTTCGCGAGGAAATACGACTTAACTTGTAGTTTTCTGTCTAATCGGATGCCGGAATTTAAAAGTTTACTGGAGCGCTTAAAACAACACAGCCGAAAGCGACAACAGTGTTGCTTATCACCCTATCAATTAGAAAAAAAAAAAAAAAAACCCTATCAATTAGAAAAAAAAATTAGAAGGGAGGTGCGTCTGTACCGTTTCCCTTTTTGTTGGTTTGTCGCCTTTGCTCCGCTTGGGAGTCAAATGAAACGCGATCCACATTGATTTTATTATTATTATTATTTTTTTCTTTATTTTGCTTTCTTTTCTTTTATATATATATATATATATATATATATATATATATATATATATAATATATATATATATCCGAATTATCTATTTTTTTTTTCATTTTTTGTTTTACCCAGAACCGAAGGTTACTCGGCAATCACCAATAACTCTAGGCTCTTGTTGGTGTAGATTTATTTAAAACAAGATAGACACTAGTTCCTTCGGAGGACTTGAATTTATGAAGATAAAGACTAGTCCCTTGTTGGGGACTTGGATTTATTTAAAAAAAGGATAGACACAAGTCCTTTCGGAGGACTTTGATTTATGAGGGTAAACACTAGTCCCTTGATGGCGACTTGGATTTATTTAGAGAACGTTGTTTTTAAGTGACCAAAGTCTCGGTTTCGGAGATGGAAGACGTTTATTGTGTTTTTTTTTCTCAATCTCAATTGGGTACGGTGCCGACTCCATGATAAAGATATATCTTTTTTTCTAAAATAAGATTGTTGATCTCGAAATGAATTGGTCAGGGACCGAAAATAATAGTTATTTGCGAAACTTTAAACAAAAAAAAGCAAATACAACGACTTGACGCACAAACATATTGATGACTCAGTTTTGATTGTCACATCCTTGACTTCAATTTCAAGACATAATTTTTAAATCTTTGATTTTTATTTTTAAGTCAAAAACTAACCGTTATTTTTTGCCGTTTATTATATTCAGCCTGAATAATGGTAATAATCGTTATTCTGGGCTTTTTATTTTTTCCAGCCTGGATAAAAAGCCTGGCCTTTTTTTGACTAAGCAATACGTCAGTTTGGAAAACTTTTGATGCAATAGTATACTTTATTACTTCCTCTTTTAGAATTTATCAAAAATAGGCGTGGCCCGCCCCTTTTAAAGGCATTTTTAACATCTATTAATCCAAAAGGCATATTCACTTGATACTCGAGAATAGCAGTAACCTGCAGTATATTTTTTGGTATGCTTTAACCGAATTTGTGGCCAGAAGTCACCCACGACTCTTTACTTTGCTCAAAACCACACAGAAACGCCCCTCCTCCCCTTTCCCCACCAACGTAGGGGAAGCTTTTAATATCCATTAAACCATAGATATTTGAGTTGACTTTATTTAGCACAATGAGTAAATTTTTTTTTATACCCGAGACACTCTGTGTCGAGCGTAGATATTGTGTTTGTGCGGTTGTGTGTTACACCCAAAACCAGTCGAGATTGACCATACAAAATATATATAGAAATGATCTGTCTGTATACAGTTTTCTTATCGAAGAGGTTGAGCTATCTTGACGAAATTTGGTATGCGTACTCACAGGCACATAAGTAAAAACAAATTAGAGAATGGACCCCATCGGACCATTTTTAGGGGTACCTCCAGTACCAGGGTCTGTTACGAAAACAACAAAAACTGCTCTAAAATCGAAGTTTTTCCAGATATTTTGATGAAATTTGATATTTGAACATTTTTAAAGGCACGTAATATGATTTCCAAAAATTGGAAAAGTGGGCGTGACAGAAGGGCGTTTTTCGAAAATTGTCCCCTACACCCCAAATTCAAATGGGACTTGAACGAAATTTGGCACTTATGCTTCCTTTGTAGCCATAAACCCCCTCTCCAAAAAGGGTCTTTCACAAAAATCCCAAAACTGCCTCAAAATCGGACTTTTTCGAAATATTTCAATGAAACTTAGAATTTGAGCGTATATTAAGCCTCCGATTAGAATTGCAAAAAAATGGAAAAGTGGGCGTGGAAAAGGGGCGGTTCTCATAAAGAAATTTAACAAAAGTCGGTATATGGGGCTTCTTATGGACTTAAACACCTCTTGATATTAAGAATTATTTGAACATGTGTGTCTGTGTCGGGTATTCTATTGTCAGGCTCGCCAGACTATAACACCCTTGCTTGTTTAGAATAGAAAAATAAGTATTTTATTATTGTGAAAATTTTTTTCAATAATTTGTACGGCTGTAGGTTTTGGAAATTGCGGATGACGATAAGGATATTTTTATAACGATCACTTTTTCATATACTTATGTCTTTTAGGTGTTAGATTACGTTTTATTTAATAATACAAAAAAAACCACAAAGTTCCAGCTTAATATATAGGAAGAAGCTTTTTTAAGCAGTTATTGAATCACTTTTGCAAGACTTTTTGAAAACTTTACAAATTACGATATTTTTAGCCGAATGTGCAGGCAAAACAGAAGATGAAATCCTTTTTTGTTGTTGTTACTTCCTTTATTTTGTTAGCATACTCCTTAGTTTAGCTATATCCGCAAAATATAAATGTGTGCATGTGCATGCGGATGAATGATATGCAGATGCGGATTTTTTGCGGATGTGTGATATATGCATACGCACAATCTACCGCCCTAGTCAGTTGATCTTACACGTTTCAGAAGGTAAGAAATAAAAAGGTTTCTTTCTTCTATTTTTGCTTCTATGGATTTTCGGCAATTTTCGTAATGTACCCTGCAGAAATGAGCTGGTCAATTATATTATGGCAGCTGGCCTTTAACCGGTACAGATCCTACCGGTTGTATTATGGCAGTTCGTATTAGAAATTGTAATATGAGGGACTAGTACACTTGGGTCAGTTCATATTACTGTGGGGTACCTACAAAATTTGTATTGTTTTCTTTAAAATATTGATTAATAAGCGGTAATATATATGGTGTTCATATCTACATAAAAATATATATATATTCACATATTTGTAGCTTTAAGTCTTTGAACTCAGCTTACGTAAACAAAAGAAAAAAGCAAAACTGAATGTCGATCATTAGCTTTGAATTATGCTGACAGTACAAAATTTCATATTTCTTTCTTTTGTCATAGCTCAAATTCCACCAAAATCAAATATATGAAAGTATTAATAAGCATTTTCCAATCAATAAATTTCAAATTCCAATTGTGCCAAATTAGCTTAATATTTGTATAAAAACAATGTAATATGAAAATAAATTCACTCTTTCAATAGCAAGCAATCTGTGAACATTGATTGAAAAGAGACTGACTCGGTTAAAGTGCCGATTGTCAAACAAACAACAAAATATCGGCAATTCAGTTTAAGTGCTGTTATTGCCATTCATCAAGCAGCGCAAAGAAGCGTTCTGCTAAACATATATGCGATTCAGTTTAAGTGCTGTTATCGCTATTCCTAAAGCAATTCAGTTTATGTGCTGTTATTGCTATTCTTCAAGCAGTGCAAAGGAGCATTTGCTAAACATATTGGTGACCCCAAGTCTTGTATTTGGCACGAGACTTCATCGCAACACGCAAATTGTAATTCCGGAGGAGGAACAACCAACCCTTGGAAAGGAACATCAGCTATCTTACTCAAGTCGACGTGGACTAGAGGAAACCATTGAATTCAACTTGCACAGTTCGAAACAACGCAATGGATGCGTTTAATCAACTTATAGAAAACCAAAAGGAAACCGGTACTAACATTGAAGCTATTATCAGAAACTTCAAGAAAGATTCAGCCGGAAGAAAAGATACCAATTACTTCAGGGAACGCCTAAGACGGTTAGACGAAGAATGGTCTAAATTCGAAACAAAAGACAACCAAATACGATTGTTGGAAAATCTACCGTTAAACCACGAATACTTCACTAGAGATTACTACAGCTCAATACTAAACATAGTGCAGCAATATACAGAAGTATTCAAGGCAGCCATCCAGAAAGAAACACTAATGGAGAGTGACGGGAAAGCTCAGCAACAAAACTCAACAAAGCAACAGGACCAAGCAGTGGGTGAAGTTCAACAAGTAGTTCCCGGTGAAATTATTAAGCTTCTCCGGAGACAAAAAGTAATAATGTCATCGCTAACACGTTTACTGAAAGAAAATTTTTCAAAGGAAGACATCCTAATCGCCAAAAAATTATGGGAAAACGTTGAAAATATTCATTTTCAATTATACGAAATGTATGATGACCCAGCCACACAAGGTTACAACACAGATGAGTTTTTATGGTTAGAAAATATGGTGAGAAACATGTTCAAAACTGTTAACATCGGCTCAGCAGTACAAGAAAGCTCAAAAGAAGTAAGGTCTCAGGAATCAATTCCAATGCCAAAACTAACAATCCCGAAATTTGATGGTAACCACATCAAATGGCAAGAATTTCATGATTTATTCACCTCACTGATAGTGCTCCAACCAATGCCAAAGGTTCAGAAGATTTGGTACCTCAAAACACACTTGGTGGGGGAGGCTTCGAATCTAATAAAGCACTTTGCGGCCACTGGAGAAAACTTTGATGCAGCATGGACAATGGTGGTAGATCGATACAACAACAAAAGAATACTTGTTGGAAAACTAATTCAAGAATTGGTCGACACCCCAACAAAGGCATCCAGCGACCATTTTAAGGAGCTACATGACAGAACACAAGAATGTCTATTAGCACTTAAAAATCTGAAGATCGACACCTCAACCTGGGACCCATTACTACTACATGTGCTATTAAAAAAATTAGATCACGCAACACGCCTTCGATATGAGCAATGTCTTTCAAATCCAAGAGAAGTTCCAACAATAGAAGATTTCTTACAATTTCTGGAAAGGCATTTCCAATCATTGGAAGCAATAGGTGAAAAAGACAGATCAGGAAATTCAAAGGCAAAGGTTTGCACATCCGTGACTTCAGTTGATAGTTCGTGTGCAGTTTGTAAAAATGGGAAGCATCCATTGTTTTCATGCAAAACATTCTTGCAGTTAACACCATCAGAACGACTGCAGTTTGTTCAGAAGAATAAACTATGCTGCAACTGCATGAAAGCTGGACACCGCACAAAAAGCTGCACTTCAAGAAGTTGCATGAAATGCAACAAAAAACACAACACGCTGCTTCATCTGGAAAATGCAGCACAGAACACGAATAAATCAGGAACGGAATCAAGCAGGCCAGAAAAACAGACAGAAATCAATTCATCAGCTGTCGTGGAAGCAACACAAAATGCTAGAGAAGCAACGTCACTGACCACATCAAAACATTCTGCAGCAAACAATTACGTTTTTCTCAGCACTGCAATGATAATCGTTCGAGCTAAAGGCGCTGAAGTCAAATGTCGAGCAATACTCGACTCTGGCTCACAACTCAATTTTATCACAGAACGGCTGATCAAACGGCTTGGGATTACTGCACAACCCACTTCAATATCAATCAACGGAATTGGGTCAAGTAATGCAAAGGTTCAGCACAGAGTTAATGTGGCAATCCATTCTAGAATCAACAAGTTCAATACAAGGCTAGAAGCTGCAGTATTGCCACACATAATCTCACCGCAACCATCACAACCTTTGGACATCAAAGATTGGCCGATCCCCAAAAACATCGAATTGGCAGATCCAGCATTTAATCGCCCTGATAAAATTGATGTTTTATTAGGTGCCGAATTTTATCATCAACTCTTGTCAATTGGTCAGATCAAATTAGCACACGGCCTTCCAACTCTACAAAATACGGTATTCGGATGGATCATAGGAGGAAAAGTGGAAAACGCGCTCTTATCAACAGCAACATGCGGCATATGTATCGATGAAAACATCAGTTTAGAAGACGCCATTGCCAGACTATGGGAATTAGAAGATGTGACAGCCACCCAAAACCTCTTTCAATTCCAGAAAAACAATGTGAATCGCACTTTGCTCTCAACCATACTGTGAATGAAGATGGGAGGTACGTTGTTAGACTGCCATTTTGTGAAAACCCTGATGCACTAGGCGAATCTCATGGAATAGCCTTCAACCGTTTTCTATCTCTGGAGCGCCGACTGATGAAAAATCCCAAAATCAAAAGCCAGTACGTCAGTTTCATGGAAGAATACGAAACATTGGGACACATGACTCAAATCGACGTCACCTCACTAACTGATCCGAAATATTTCATCCCTCATCACTGCATCCTGAGACCAGAAAGCCTGACAACAAAGTTGCGAGTGGTATTCGACGCTTCAGCCAAAACTACGACGGGCCTGTCGCTGAATGACTTAATGCACATTGGGCCCACGGTGCAAAGCGAGCTGTTCTCCATCTTACTCCGTTTTCGTATGCCTCGTTTCGTTTTCACCACAGATGTAACAAAAATGTATCGGCAGATGCTGATACACCCTGAAGATAGAAAATTCCAACTAATCATCTGGAGAAACGACCCCGACCAGCCAATAAAATACTACCAGCTGAATACGATAACGTATGGAACCAGAGCAGCACCTTATCTAGCAACAAAATGTTTAGAAAAAATAGCCAAGGAGCACATGACGCAGTATCCTTATGGAGCTCAATTTCTTCTTAACAATTTTTACGTGGATGATGGGATCGGAGGAGCAGACAGTTTGAACACAGCACTCACGATTCAACGAGAGCTACAACATATTTTAAATAAACATGGTCTTAAGCTTCAAAAATGGAGGGCAAATCATGAACAATTATTGCGAAACGTAGCAACAGAGGAAGACGAAGTTAATATTGATTTTACCAACAGCAAGGGTGAAACAACTAAAACATTGGGCTTAACATGGATGCCTGGGTGCGACAAATTCTGTGTCAAGGTTAATCTTACAGACACCAACCACATTACCAAGAGAACAGTAGTTCAGATTTGGCGAGATTGTTTGACCCCTTGGGAGTATTGGGTCCAATCGTTGTCACGGCGAAAATACTGATACAAGAATTATGGAAATTGAAATTGGACTGGGATGAAGCATTACCTGCAGAATCACATACAAGATGGATGATCTTCCGACAAGAACTGGAATCTATCAATAACATGAAGTTCCCGCGGCACGTATACGATGGACAAGTCCCTCTTAAAATACAAGTGCACGGCTTTGCAGACGCATCAGAAAAGGCATACGGAGCAGCTATATATATAAGATCGATATATAAGGAAGGACTCATAAAAGTAAGACTACTGTGCGCGAAATCACGAGTGGCACCATTAAAAAGGCAAACACTCCCACGCCTCGAACTATGTGCGGCACTATTGTGCGCTCAACTGACAGTGCGGGTAATGAACGACTTGAACCTTGATAACACAACAGCACATTTGTGGACAGATTCGGCGATTGTTTTAGCTTGGATCAATTCCCAATCATCAGCATATCATACCTTTGTGGCCAATCGAGTATCTAACATACAAGAATTAACAATACCACAACAATGGCGACACATCGACTCAAAGGAGAATCCTGCAGACATTCTGTCAAGAGGAATATCTCCTAAAAAATTAGCAGGATGTAATCTCTGGTTTTATGGACCCTTGTTTCTGCACGGAAATGAGGAACTCTGGCTCCAACCAAAGCAAAATATCAACGCAATAATTAAAAACATTGCACAAATGGAGCAAAAGAAGATAGTCTCAATTCCAGTAACAACGTCTGCTGAGGACTTATCAAACATCATTTACAACATCAATCATCGAGGATCGTTTCACACCCTTCAAAGGATTATAGGATATGGAATAAGATTCATCAACCGCATCAAGAAGTTAAAACAAGCAACTGGCGTGAATTTAACAGTTCAAGAATTAGAAGAAGCTCTTATTGTCATAATTCGTACTATCCAACAATCAGACTTTGAAGACGACCTGAAACATCTAAAAAGGCATAATGTAGTACAGAAAAGCAGTCAGCTTAGCAACCTGTCTCCATTCTTAGACAAAAACAACATCATACGAGTAGGTGGAAGATTGGAGGCTGCTGGACTGTCATTCGACGCAAAGCATCAAATGCTTATACCGTACAACGATCCAATAACTAAACTGTTAATGCAGGGAATACACGAAATGAATCGGCATTGTGGACCTCAAGCACTTCTCTCACACGTACGACAAAGATTCTGGCCAATAAAAGGAAAAACGCTTGCTAGATCGATCGTTCAAAATTGCGTACGATGCTCTAGAGCAAGACCAAAATTGCTTAACCAAGTCATGGGAAACTTACCCTCAGCACGGATATCACCAGCACGCCCATTCATTACCTCTGGGGTCGACTTCTGTGGGCCATTCTGGATCCACTTTAAGGTACGAGGAAAAAGACCACAAAAGGCGTACATCGCAATATTTTGCTGTTTTGCGACAAAAGCAGTACACCTTGAGCTGGTTAGTGACCTTACGACCGAGGCGTTCATCGGATCATTAAAACGGTTTGTAAGCAGAAGGGGTCATTGTCAAAACCTCTACTGCGACAATGCCACTAACTTCGTTGGTGCGAAAAATAAACTCAGCGAGCTTGCAGAGTCCATTTACTCAAGTACGTCCAGTGAAAAAATCAACAAAGAATGCATAAACAGAGGTATAAATTTTCACTTCATCCCGCCAAGAGCACCTCATTTTGGAGGATTATGGGAGGCTGCCGTAAAATCTGCAAAGCATTTGTTGGTGAGAAGTGTGGCTACTGCATCATTGACCTACGAAGAATTGGATACAGTTGTCATCGAAATCGAGGCCATTTTAAACTCAAGACCACTTTGTCCACTCTCAGACAACCCTAATGATTTAGCAGCCTTAACTCCTGGACACCTTTTAATAGGAGAGCCACTTAACGCACAGGTAGATGCAAACTCAACACCAGCAAATACCGGGCTGTTAACCAGGTGGAAATTGGTGACTCATCTTAAACAAGAATTTTGGAGACGATGGTCACGGGAGTATTTGTGTGAGCTACAATACCGTAATAAATGGAAAACACATCAGAGCAATCTTAAGCAAGGCGACATGGTCATTCTCAAGGAAGAAAATACATCTCCGCTACAATGGCCCTTAGGAAGGATTATAAAAACACATCCAGGCGATGACGGAATCGTAAGAGTTGTTGATACTAAAACGGCAAACAGCATTTGCAAGAGACCAATTGACAAATTAGCACCATTACCAGTCAATAACCAAGAACCAGAAGAAAGTTCAAAGAACCGCACATCTGACCGAAAAGAACACCCTCAAAGCTCTCTAATTATCAGTATTCCATTGGAGAAAATCGAAAATGTTGAAACAATTTTCAGGAAACAAGACTACGCTAAATTGAACGACACCCCAGGAGTGCCAAAGAAAAGAAGACGCACTTCCAACCAGTATACCTTAATGACAGCAATAATTGCACTCATGTTGATACCCCTAGTGCTATGCTCGAAATTTCAAAATACCCACTTTGAAAATCAATTGGGCATGCACTTTGAAGGAATCGGATCGGCGATGGTCTCACCCACCCAATGGCAGCTGCTTATCTATTACGACTTAGAAGGATTCTGGACGGAACTTGCCATCTTTTCTAATGGGACCAGCGCTCTCAACCAATTATGTGCAGAGCTAAAAGACAATGGAACATGCCTAAATCTCGAAAAACATTTTAAAAGCAGGGAGGCCGAACTGTTGATGGATAGCACATTACTTTCTGGACGAAGACTCAGAAGAGCAGCGCTAGATCTTGTGGGAAACATCGCACATTCTTTGTTTGGAGTCTTGGATACCGAGTATGCAAAGCAGATGGCAAACACGATCACACAAATTAAGGAAAACGAAGGTCACGTACTCAATTTATTAAAAAACCAAACATCTATTGTGGACTCTACAATAAATATTATCAAGGCGGATCAAGAAAGTGTGAAGGCAAAATTTGATCACATGGATCATCAGATATCCCAAATTTTCAATAGAATAAAAACTGAAAATAAAGACCAGCGAGAAGAAAAATTACAGCGCATTCTTACAACACTTTGCATTCAACTAACAACTATCGCAGCAAAACTAGAGCGGACACAGGCATCAATACTAGATGTACTTACAAACACTCACCATGGCATTATAAGTCCATTAATCCTTACTCCCAGCCAGCTACAACATGAAGTAGAAAAGATAAAATTTCATTTACCGAAGAATCTGGAGTTACCTGTAAACAAGGAAGATATGTTACAGTTGTACAAACTTATGAAAGTGAAAGGCGGACTGACAAAAAATACCGTCATTTTTAGTATTACGTTACCTTTAGTTGAACCTGAAAGACTTGAATTATTTAATCTAGTTGCCATTCCAAGCTGGATCAATGAGACCATGATCTCCATAACTACATGTTCCGACATTTTGGCCATCAATAGTCAAAACAAACAATATATATCCATCAGTAAAACCGAATTTGATTCATGCACAATAGTTACAGCTGACTCATATATTTGTTCCAGCGGTCATATTCAATACGAAGAAGGTTCAACAGTATGCGCTTGCGAAATCAATTTATTTCACAAGAAAACACAAACCAAATGTCCACTAAAAAAAACGAGCTTCACAGTGGCATGGATTCCGTTACGTCATCAGAACCAATATTTATATTCAATGCCAGCTCCAATTCCTGCAACAGTCGTATGTAACCAAGAAATCACACAACTAACGCTTGAAGGTTCAGGTTTACTTATCTTGGAACCAGAATGCATTCTCAAACACAACTTCGTTTCCATTCACGCACAGCGAATAGTATCCAGCTCGGGGCAAGCGTCTTATACCAGCTTGTTAAAGGTCACAGCAAAGGTCCACGTGTCCCTTGTAAAACCACTATTAGATGAAATCAACACAAAGCAGTATCTCTCACAAATAAAAAATTTAACCGAACTACAAACCTCTTTAGCAACACAAGAATGGTCACAGCTTCCAAATAAAATCGAACATCAAAATTTTCATCATATGACGATCGGATACTCTTCATTGATTCTCATCGCTTGCATTCTGCTTTACCTCAAATGTAAACAAAATGTTAGAAATCCTCCAACACCAGCTCCGAGAAATCAACTAGAAACAACTGATTTCACCGTTCACATTTAGCGACCAATTTCAACGAAAACAACAGCCTGCTAGCAAAGAATGCCTTCTCAGCGAATTCCAACGCAAGCAACAGCAGTGCAGCTCAAGCCACAAAACATCATCACTACTCAGATGTTGAGCTAAGCTCAACGGGGCGAGCATGTTCATATCTACATAAAAATATATATATATTCACATATTTGTAGCTTTAAGTCTTTGAACTCAGCTTACGTAAACAAAAGAAAAAAGCAAAACTGAATGTCGATCATTAGCTTTGAATTATGCTGACAGTACAAAATTTCATATTTCTTTCTTTTGTCATAGCTCAAATTCCACCAAAATCAAATATATGAAAGTATTAATAAGCATTTTCCAATCAATAAATTTCAAATTCCAATTGTGCCAAATTAGCTTATTATTTGTATAAAAACAATGTAATATGAAAATAAATTCACTCTTTCAATAGCAAGCAATCTGTGAACATTGATTGAAAAGAGACTGACTCGGTTAAAGTGCCGATTGTCAAACAAACAACAAAATATCGGCAATTCAGTTTAAGTGCTGTTATTGCCATTCATCAAGCAGCGGAAAGAAGCGTTCTGCTAAACATATATGCGATTCAGTTTAAGTGCTGTTATCGCTATTCCTAAAGCAATTCAGTTTATGTGCTGTTATTGCTATTCTTCAAGCAGTGCAAAGGAGCATTTGCTAAACATATGGTATGTCGAATCAGGTAGAATTTAAGTAAAGGAGTATTATAATTGTATTAGTTGTTAGATTCTAATCGTTTACTTTTATACGAAAGTTCCATATCGAGCCAGTGTAAGGCAGGGAGACCCCATGACACGGGTCACGGGCGCGACGGCCCCGCCTTTCCCGAGTCGCGGTGCTAGCCGATTGCCCCAGTCAAATCATGCAGACTGGTAAATAAATGTATGAAGTGGGACCCGGCCGCAGGGTTATTAGTATGAAACGTCCGTCTGACGAGAGGAGGACGTTTTATAGTGGAAACACCACACACCCAGCAAGGACGGATGCTGGCAGTCCGAAGGGATTTTTGACCTCCTCGCCGCAAAAAAAAAAAAGCAAGGGTGTTATAGTCTGGCGAGCCTGACAATAGAATACCCGACACAGACACACATGTTCAAATAATTCTTAATATCAAGAGGTTTTTAAGTCCATAAGGGGCCCCATATACCGACTTTTGTTAAATTTCTTTATGAGAACCGCCCCTTTTCCACGCCCACTTTTCCATTTTTTTGCAATTCTAATCGGAGGCTTAATATACGCTCAAATTCTAAGTTTCATTGAAATATTTCGAAAAAGTCCGATTTTGAGGCAGTTTTGGGATTTTTGTGAAAGACCCTTTTTGGAGAGGGGGTTTATGGCTACAAAGGAAGCATAAGTGCCAAATTTCGTTCAAGTCCCATTTGAATTTGGGGTGTAGGGGACAATTTTCGAATAACGCCCTTCTGTCACGCCCACTTTTCCAATTTTTGGAAATCATATTACGTGCCTTTAAAAATGTTCAAATATCAAATTTCATCAAAATATCTGGAAAAACTTCGATTTTAGAGCAGTTTTTGTTGTTTTCGTAACAGACCCTGGTACTGGAGGTACCCCTAAAAATCGTCCGATGGAGTCCATTCTCTAATTTGTTTTTACTTATGTGCCTGTGAGTACGCATACCAAATTTCGTCAAGATAGCTCAACCTCTTCGATAAGAAAACTGTATACAGACAGATCATTTCTATATATATTTTGTATGGGCAATCTCGACTGGTTTTGGGTGTTACACACAACCGCACAAACGCAATATCTACGCTCGACACAGAGTGTCTCGGGTATAAAAAAAAATTTACTCATTGTGCTAAATAAAGTCAACTCAAATATCTATGGTTTAATGGATTTTAAAAGCTTCCCCTACGTTGGTGGGGAGAGGGGGGGGAGGGGCGTTTCTGTGTGGTTTTGAGCAAAGTAAAGGGTCGTGGGTGACTTCTGGCCACAAATTCGGGTAAAGCATACCAAAAAATATACTGCAGGTTACTGCTATTCTCGAGTATCAAGTGAATATGCCTTTGGATTAATAGATGTTAAAAATGCCTTTAAAAGGGGCGGGCCACGCCTATTTTTGATAAATTCTAAAAGAGGAAGTAATAAAGTATACTATTGCATCAAAAGTTTTCCAAACTGACGTATTGCTTAGTCAAAAAAAGGCCAGGCTTTTTATTCAGGCTGGAAAAAATAAAAAGCCCAGAATAACGATTATTCAGGCTGGAAAAAATAAAAAGCCCAGATTAACGATTATTCAGGCTGCAAAAAATAAAAAGCCTAGAATAACCATTATTCAGGCTGAATATAATAAACGGCAAAAAAATAACGGTTATTGCGGCTGAAAAAAATTTACGTCTTAAAATAACAGTTATCAAGTGACGTTTATCTATAAACGTTATAACCGTTACGGTGCCTGGAATTGGTAAATTTGGTTTGATATCTGCTTTTATTGTTATAATAATCAGTTGTATGGCATTAAATTCCGTATTTTTTTGCATTATTGGGTAGAACTATAGGCAAATGAAGCTTCTTGTGAATAAAATCGATCTTCTTTGAATA
The DNA here is from genome assembly GCA_020466095.1 of Chlorops oryzae. Lineage (NCBI taxonomy): Eukaryota > Metazoa > Arthropoda > Insecta > Diptera > Chloropidae > Chlorops > Chlorops oryzae. The sequence continues at coordinate 57,598,924 of CM035808.1, read as the reverse complement.
TATATGATGGAGCGCTAATCATTGATAATTGAGTTCGAAATGTGAATCGAGAGGGAGGCTTTTGACGGGGCTTATGGAAATGAATCCTATCGGTGATCATGAGCAGGACGGGAGGGTACTAAGAAACCTGGGTAAATGCCAACTAAGCCCATGGTGATAATGTTCAGTGGTATCGTCCCTTGTGAAGAGAGACTGGTCCCGCCGCAGGCGGTTATTTCGCGATGCGGTAGGTATCCGGAAGAGTCCTTATAGTTTCAGGTGTATATATATCCTATCGAAATGCACTAAATTTGCAATACCGAATTAACATTTTTTTGAGTGGAAAGAAAACAACAAGGCTGCATACGAATTTTTGTAATGTGGTTGCTCGTCCGCGTGCATGAGACAAGATCCACCCCAGCCCTGAGCTAGACCGCGCAGGATATAGATATGCAGCGTCTCCGAGGCGCGGGCCCCAAAAGGCAGAGAACACGTTACACGCTACGGCGCACATACAATCGGCCAACGTGACTGCCGGCGCCGATCGTGGGAATGCAACGTCCCGTTAATCTGGGCTTTTTATTTTTTCCAGCCTGAATAATCGTTATTCTGGGCTTTTTATTTTTTCCAGCCTGAATAAAAAGCCTGGCCTTTTTTTGACTAAGCAATACGTCAGTTTGGAAAACTTTTGATGCAATACTATACTTTATTACTTCCTCTTTTATAATCGGTTCCCGTATAAACGGTGACTTCACTATTCGTGAATAAGGTTTAACGTATAAACGTAGTATATGGCAGCGTTCACATCAGCCGACGGTAAACGAGAAACGAGGCAATGATTATATGGCGGTATTGACACGATTCATTTAGGCGGCATTTAGGCGACAATAGCGATGGCAAAGCCTGTTTTTTTTTTTTTCAAAAAACAAAACAAGCCGATTTTGTTGCCTTCACTTACGCCTATTACTCATGAAGAGATCAGCCTTGAGGTAGTTGATATGAGCGTGCCATCGGAAATATGGAAATCATAAATGGAAATTCAAAATACCAATCGCTTAATCCGAGCCGATTCTTCGTGGATTCCAATATTATTATAATTTTACACAAGAACTTGAGAGAATTTATGTTTAGAACTCGTCGAACTTGTTACGGGGACCCGATGTGATTCCGCAGAGTTGCTGGTCGCAGCGTTCTTCGTTGACCTATGGTCGTGCCTGAAGTTGATGATACCGATGGTGTTTCCGAAGAAGGATATATTCGGCAATTGGTGAAATTATATCTAACTTACATATGGGGCATTTCACGTCAAGTGTACCCGCTCAAAAATCTTCATTACTGGGATTTCGATGAAACTTGGTGGAAATGTTGCGCTATGAGAGTACATGAATTGTGCAAAAGGAGGAAGGGCTTTATCAACTAGAAAAGTTCAGCAGCCACAGCTGAAAAGCGGCTCTGCGTGCTTGGCGCGTGGGTCTCGCTGGGTTCTACACCTCCATTGAGTCGTTAGTTTTGGAGATCCCATCCTGTTTTAGATGTCATTTTATAGAAAAAAAGTTCAGCTTTCGTTTAAAATTGTTTTTTAAAAATATTAAAAATGTCGCATTTGGCGAAAAATTGCTTATAAAAATAAAAACCGTTTTTTTTTGTGCATCAATAATAATTTCTGGGAATTGTAATATTTTTTTTCGGAAAGAGCAGACAAAAATCTATAAAAATCCTTTATCACATTTTTTCATTTCCCAATTTGCGAGACGTAGAATTTTTTGAATACAAAAAGGACCGAAAGTTTAACACCCTGTGTCTAGGCACCCGGTCAATATTTCCCCTCCTCCTTTTGCACAATTCATGTACTCTCATAGCGCAACATTTCCACCAAGTTTCATCGAAATCCCAGGTATAAAGTTTTTTGAGCGGGTACACTTGACGTGAAATGCCGCATATATATAATGTATAATGGATAATAGAAAGAAAGCATCTATTTCCTCGTTTTCCCTTCCATTCGTACTACACTAGAATCGAAAAAATGGTTTTCGAAAGAAATTCCGAAAATTATTTTAAATAAGTTCATTTATCTCCTCTTATTTTCTTTTCATTTTTTGTTTTACTGCATTAGAAGTGAAAAGGAAGTTAAACATTAAAATAAAATCCTTTTATTTTTTTTTGTAATAAAAAAAAAAGGTTTTTCTCTTGTTTAGAGCTGCCATATGATTAATTTGTGCTTTCGCATTTCGCAAGCAAGGCAATTAGACAAATAATTATAAATCTATTAAGTTGAATTACCGGCTTACTAGTCCGGAAAAATCATTATTTAAAAACGTTCTCTGAGTTGGCGTGGACGAAATTCCGCGCAGCCACATATATAGAATTATTTTTTATTTATATATATATATTTATTTTCAATTTAAAAAAATTTAATTTTTTTTTTGAGATAAAACAAAAAGCTTTAATTTTCTTTGGGATCTTAGAACTTTAATTATTGAGCTTCCTTTGAATGAGGCTCTTCAAAATTTAAAACATGGCTCTTCATTTGAAACTGTTTACTCATGTTGTTCAAGCCCCATAAAACTTGAGTATTAAAAGACGAAAAAAAAAACAAATTTTTTAAAGAGTCGTTGCATCAGTTCCCTCCTCCCTTAGTCGTTGTAAAATTGTAATAAAACTCTTTCTAGTTCTTTCGGTTCTTATTTGTAGTTGGTTGACCCCTAAACTGACTGCCCTTTGTCGTCGGCATATTATGAATATGGTAACCGCAAGTATAAAGATGATGACTGAGGATGAGACTGCATACAAGGTCGTTGCGAGTTTCTGAAACTGTAATTCCTCTATTGGGTTTAGGTTCTGTTCCTGCCTACGAATTATTTCCGGAAAAAACAGCACCCTTTCGGTTGTATAATTGGGCAAATGGGATGGTAACACAAAGAATTGGCGGTCTTCTAATATTTTATTAGTAAAATTGTTCCCATTGAGTTGCAGTGAACAGTTAAAAAATGAAATAAGAAAGTTTCCACTTCAATTAAATTTTCTATTGTCACACGTGCTTTGGAATCATAAATTATAACATATACTTCCACCACCACTTCCTTGGATGAGGTGATGCGAAAACTGTTACTGTTTGTTATGGGTATAAGTAGACGCTTCGGTACTCTCGGACGGAACCTTGATGACAAGAATAATTGTATCTTGTTGAAAAGTAGCAATCCCTATCTTAATGTTTTTTAACTTGTTGAAATCAATGTGACAATTTTTTATTTCGGTCGGTGTCAGGATGTGAGGTTGTATCAAGCCTGATCTGGCCGAGGCTATGTTTTGCTGAATTTTCTAGATCTGATCCTTTAGTAATTTTAATCTGTATTAACAAGTTACAGCTAGATTCTGTTCCTGGAACTGAGATTTCACACTTCCCAGAGCTTGTAGTTGGGTTGCTATCTCCTATCTGTCCTTCTCTATCACTGTTCTTATCATCTCCAAATTTTCGTGAAATTCTCGGTTAATGTGAATCTGCTTGTTCATGTTGGTTATGAGTTCGTGTTCATTTTTCCCTATTGTTTCAAAATGACCATCGATGTTCTCTCTATCGCCATCGTCTAAGGTGCCGAACAACCATTTGAAGGCTCATCCCCCCAAGTTAAGCAGACCTCGTTTCATTCGGTAAAGAAGGAGCGTATGCAACATGCTTTCTATATCTTCTATTTCCTCGCTTATAAGGAAAGAGTATTCGTTATTTTCAATGTGTTTTGTCGATTTGCGGTGTGCCTGCAGCACGTTGGTTACATCTTTGGGTTTCAATGAGTGTACGATGCAATTGTATTTACAAACCACTTCTTCGGTTCCCAGACTAATCTCGGCATAGCCCTCTTCGGCTTCAATGCGAGAAATCGATAGCTCCGACCTGGCGTTACCCAGCAACGTCAGTACACCTAGAATTACAAAATTCTACCCAAATGGGTAAACCGGATATGTCAGGAAAAATTGTTGGTAATTAAGTTATACAAGTAGGAAATACTCAACGGTTGTTGTGGTGCATCGCAGAGCTGGGGTTAAGGGGGAAAAAAATAACCCACTCGCAGGCTCTTAAGGAGACTGACTGGGACTTAAGCCCATCCAGCTTTTACCCAATTTCTCGAGCTCATTTTTTCGATGCATTTTAGGCTAAAAAGCTCAAGATAGAGAACAGAGGAGTTCCGGGTGAAGCCGGGAAATAATAGAAACCAAATTCCAGATTTAGATTGTAATATAGAAAGTTTTTATTGCAAATGTTGTGCGAGATCTTACGTGAATATTTCCGCAAGCATTTGATGATGACGATTTCCGCAAGGGTTTGGTGATGGTGAGAGCGAGGTATTTAAATGTATATATATTGATATATGTAAGTGATGATCACGAGAACTTGGAGAGAATGTCTGTCGTTATCGATTGTTGTAGGACAACTGAACTCTTACTTTAATCTTTGCGCCATGACTTTCGCTTTACTTTCATGTCTATTGAAACATGTTGCAAATGTCATGGTTGTTGTTATGGGAAAGTGTTATATGGAACAAAGGGGCCGTCCATATTAACAAGGCTAAAGGTAAGTTCATAGTATAGAATTTCCAGAGCACTATTTTTAGTAATTCTTCTTCTTCTTCTTTTTAAATTTTTTATTTTTATATCTTAACTTTTTGACTTATTTAACTTCAGTGAATGTCGTTAGTGATGAAAATAAAACAAATATGCAGTTAAGAAATTATAGAATATGCGATGTTTGGAATCAAGTTAAGTTCAGGCGATGAACGAGAAAAAAAAGGAAATAGGCTCTTCAACTAAAACTACTGACGAGTCATTAAATGATTTCACTACCATTATGTAAATATCTACTATCTAATGGATAATGCATGGTTTGTCCAGGATGCGATTTGTATGTTATTGAAAATGGACCACCTTATTTATTCTATGGGTAAGTGGTCAATGATTTCTCCTGGTTCTTTTGTTTTGAATTCAATGGATGTCTCTCCTGCTGAAGTCTCTTTTTTGGGAAAACTCTTCATCTATCTCCTTCCAGATATTTTCACCCACCATCCTGAAACTAGCATTTTATGTTGCTCGCATATCGATCGGACTCAGTAACTCAGAAGTTTCTTTTGACTATTTTTGGGATATCCTTCACTCCAAACAATCTCTTATTATCTGTTCTACTTTTGTTTGCATATGAGGAAAAAAAGAAACGTACAGTAAAATCTTAGTCTCGGTTGGCGATAAATGTTCTTGTCTATGCGTGAGGTCAATGATTTCTCGTTCTAATGTCACGGGTATTACCAAAAGTCTCTTGTTGGTATCCTTGTGCAACATTCCATGCCGTAGGTAGAAATCCTCGTACTCGGTGTGATTTAACACTTGAACACCCATGCTAGTCCAGTTGCCTTCTTGTTATGCGTCTTTTAATCTTTCTTCTAGTGCGGTTTGCGTTAATAATTGATACGCTCTGCTCAAAATGCTAAACTCTTTCGATTATTGCCAGCGACGTTGTTCGAGATAATAGTCAAATTCCTGCAGTCAACTCCTCCATTTCGAAACTCGAGGTTGTTCACTGGATTTCCTCATGGTCATTGCAAAAGCCCTGCAATCGGTTACGATTTGTACTCTTGTGTTGTGAACATAAGTTTTCCATTTCTTCAATGCTGAAATGGTTGCCAGAACTTCCAATTCGGACTGGTTATACCTAGCTTCTGAGTCCGTGGTTCTTCTACTGATCAATTGTACCGGATGCCATAACTTCTGGATGGGAAATCTTTGGAAAAGTGTTGCACTCTAGCCATGTCGATTTGCACTTGGAAGGATTTTTGTGAGTGCGCTCGGATTGAATGATGTCAACACCGGGGCATTCATCAGGTAATCTTTAATCTGTTGAAATGATAGTGCGCATTCGATGTTGATAGAAATGCTCGAATGTTTGCGGAGTAGATCTGATAGTGGTTTTACCACTACCGCATACTCTAGAACGAACCTTCCTAAATGCGATGTTAGTTCCAAAAGTTTCTTAACTAAGCTAATGTCACGTGGAAATGGATAGATACATATCCTTCGGAAAAATTCTGGGGCTGGTATTATTTTAGAGTCTTCTAATAGGTACTCCCAAAAAGATAACCTGCTCGACAAACACTGACAATTTTTCCAGTCTATTTCTAGTCCATATTCCTTGGCTACATTGAACACTTCGGTTAGTTTCTGCAACCCTTCCAGTTCAGAGTTGGCCGGGATCAATATTTGGTCCTTGAAACTGACTGCGGAATTAATTTCAACCAAGTTCTGGAAAATGCTATTAATGAAGCGGCAGACCATCGTTTGTGTGTTAGCTAAACCAAGTGGGACGTAATGGAATTCATATTGGCCATCTTCTGTGACGAAAGAGGTAAATGGTTTGGAGTCGTCTACCATTGGTATTAGCACGGATTTTGTTTTTACCACCAACGTGGTGTAAAGTGTTGCACTACGTAGTCGTAATAGTACATCGCCGAAATAAATGAAGAGAGGTTTCTTGGGAACAATTTATTGATTCAACTTATGGTTTTCTACTGAGAAGGGCTCACTTATATTTCTTCTTGGAGATTTGTAGATTGACGATGAGTATTCGAATGAACTCAGTCTAATTGTTTCATTGTTCAACCACTCTTGTACCTGGGCATTGACTATTTCTCGATCAAATGCAGACAGCTTGGCTGGGAAATGCGAAAATGGAATGTTGTCGGCTAATCGCAATCTCAACTTTACTGGCGAATTAAAATTTCTGATCGAACGATAGTTCCTGACTAATATTTCTATTTCTTCTCGAGTGTAATGATCTAAATGCGCTAAATTGAGTTCATCGTGCAGTGTACTATTCGGCAAACCTATGACATTGAAGTTTAAGAATTCTTCTTCGAAAACTGATCTAGTGGGTGTGGAATAACCGGAGGTCGTGAGTGAAGCGTATTGTCTCTTCCAAAGAAAGGTGGCTCCCTGTTCGGAAACCAAGATGTCTAAATTCTTGAGGATGTCATTGCCGATTGTGATTTAGAACAGAGCATCCGCTTCATGCATAATGTGCATCTTCAGTACAAGTGGCAAGTTTTCGACTTTTATCCTAACGCTAATTGTCCCTTTCGTCTTTGATTGACCTCCCCCCACACCGTAAACAATTGTACCTTTTCCCTCGAGATCTCTTTCACGAAAGAGCTCAAATTGCTTGAAAGTTGATATTGTACTCAAGTCCCTGCCTGTGTCCAAGAATGCTGTCATAGCATGGTGCTCTCCTTTCGAGTCGTAAATCATTATTTCTTTAAAAATTCGACGTCTGTCTAGGTTGTTTTCTCTTTCCATTGGGTAAGGGGGTTTCGCGTAAACTGCTTTAGTGGGATTTTCGCCTGTACCTTTCTTTTCTACAATTTTTTTCTTTGCTTGATGCCAAATGTTCTTGCAGACGTCACAGCAGCCCCTCGTGTGTGTAAAACGGCTAGGATTGTTTTTATTCTCCCTTTTTAATTTTCCTATATGTAACGTAGTTCCTCCAAGGTTAAATTTCTAAGTGCTATCATCTCCATTTTGGGAACCTATGGCTTTTTGGGGCACTGGCGTTCTCTCTTTAATTGTCTAACGTAATTTCCTTGTTGAGGAGAAATTCCAATATGCTCGTTACTGAACGGGAATCTGATTTGAGAAAATGAAAGATTTGAACTTCTTAATTTTAGAACGAAGCGCCATACCACCACCTTAGTTGCTTATATATTCAATTAATTTGCTATTAGTTATATTATATTTTTAAACCTTTAACTTAAATATAAAATTGTTTTCTTTATTAATATGGTTTCAAACGTTGTTGTGGTAAGTTTGTTTCTTTCCCTTTACCATTGGACCAATAGCGGACACTACCGTATAAGGGCCCTCCCATGGTAATGAAAATTTGTTTTTGCGAGTCTGGTTTTTTAGCCAAACCTTTTCACCACTTTAAAATGATTGGAAATTTACTGTGGTATTATAATATTTCTTCGAATTTTCTTTTGATTTTTCTTGGTTCCTACGTACCAATTCATACGTTCTTTGAATTTGGTATTTCAGAATTTTGCTGTAGTCGTCCGGGTTATAATCGACATCGAAACCAAAACGCACCTTAGTGGGCGTATGTTTGGTTGCGATGTGGACCGAATTATTATTAACGTGCATAGAATGGCACAGCCATTCGTCCCAGTTCGTACCATCTTCATTTACGACCATACGAAGATGTTCGGCCAAAGGCCGGTGACATCTTTCCAGTGCCCCATTTGACTTAGGGTGATATGGACGAGTTGTAAGTCTTTTCACTCCCAGTAGCTTGCAAATATCTGAAAAAAATTTAGAAGTAAAGTTCGTGCCGTTATCGGTCACCAAAAGTCGAGGTATACCAAATTTCGAAATGACCTCTTTAAAAAAAATGTTCGCTACTGTGCTAGCCTCTGCATCCGGTATGGCTGCACAAATGAAATATTTAGAAAAATCATATACTACTCTGAGAATATTTTTGATGCCCGAGGCGGTGGTAGGTACAGGACCTACCATGTCCATAAACAATTTGCCGAATGGTCTATGAGCCGTATCGGTTAAAACCATGGGCCATTTTTTTGCATTGCTAGTCTTATTCTGCTGCCATTTAGTACATGCCTTGACATAATTTCTTATTTGACGTTGTATGCCACTCCACTTAAATTGGCGGCGAATACGGAAATATGTTTTCAAGGCCCCTTTATGCCTACCCATCGGACTATCATGACATTGTTTTAGTACATTTTTTATAACCCTGGGGTCTGTCAGGAAAACGGCAGAGTCCTCCTTTCCCAATTCGGGGTTATCTAACACGTCCTCTTCTTCTCTGTTTTTAAAATTAGTTTCACCGACTATCCCTGGACTATTCGCCGGTTCTACTTTTTGCCTGACTTGAGATCTCGTTACTTCGTCTATGTTGGTGTCTTCGTAGGGCAATCTACTTAGAGCGTCTGCATTTGTTTTCCCGGCTTATAACATATTTCAAAGTCAAACTCTGACAACTTGTGTCGGAATCTAGCCAACCTAGACGTTTGGTCTTTTAAATTCGCTATTCCTCTCAACGGCTTATGGTCAGTGTAAGTAGTGAAATGACGCCCCTAGTAAATCTGATCTTAAATTTTTTGTGGCCCACACTATAGCCAAGTACTCCTTCTCTATTGTTGAGTATCTTCCGTCTGACTCAACGCTCTACTTGCAAAATAAATTGGCAGATCTTCTCCCAGAACTCTTTGTGATAGAATTGCTCCCAAAGCCTAATTGCTGGCAGCTGAAGTCAGCAAGAAGGGTTGGGAAAAATCAGCATATCTTAAGATCGGGCGGACTGGTAATAGCGGTTTTTAAGGCTACCATTGCGTTTTGACAAGATTCAGACCACTCGTACTCGACACCCTTTTTCAACAAATTGGTTAGAGGCAGCAATATTCGGGCTTCATTTGGAATAAATTTCCTATAGTAGTTCACCAAACTCAGGAAAGAGTGCAGTTGTTTTTATTCTTGGGTGCTGGGAAACGCTTCACACACTCAACCTTGCCTGGATCTGGCAGAACCCCTTGCTCAGCGATGACCCAAATAAACCACCTCTCTTCTTAAAAATTGGCACTTTTCTGTTTGTATGTTGAGGTTGTTGTCTCTTAGAGCCTGTAAAACTTTTCGCAAACGTATTTCATGCTCCTTTAAATTCCTACCGTAGACTACAATATCATCTAAATAAACAAAGCAATCTATTCCTTGAATCCCTGTAAGAATATGATTCATTATTCGTTGGAAGGTTGCCGGTGCCCCTGTTAGGTCAAACGGCATTCGTAAAATTTCATAATGTCCCTGACCTGTGCTGAAGGATGTCTTCTTTCGGTCGTCCTAATCTACCAATACTTGATGGTATCCGCTAGCTAAGTCTAGCGTGGTAAAGTAACGACTACACCCTAGCTGGTCGAGTATCTCGTCAATCGTAGGAATTGGAAAAACCTACTGAATCGTTTGTTCATTCAATTTACGAAAATCTACCACTAGCCTCCACTTCTTTTCTCCATTTGGCCCACTTTTCTTTGGCACCAATCGTGTAACTTAGACGATCCCCTTTTAGATGGAAAACGTCTTGAAAATCTTCACATATTTTCAATAGTGATGTTCGCTCTTCATCATTAAGGTTAACATCCAGTGACAGCGTGTTGACTAAAAGCGCAAGTCGTTCTACACTGGAGTCGGATGCACACATATTAATATTCGGACAAGAAACGGATGATTTGTAAACTTTAGCTTTATACCTAGAAAAATTTTCCTTAAACACGGCATAGTCATCTAAAAGGCTATACTGTAGTTCAGTATGCACATCTTATTTAGCCTGATCCTCTGAGGCATTAAAAACTGACACATATCCCAAACCATTCTGGGGTTTCGTAATACTTACTCCAACATAAACGTTTGGTGCCACTTCTCTTTTCTTTTGTGCACCACTAATTCCTTCTCTAGTAGCCCTGTGCTAACTGCAATTATTCTAATCGATCTCGGCTGAACTGTGATTTTTCAGCCACGTGAACATTAAAAGAAGAACTCTTCAAAATTAACGGCAGGGTAGCTACCTGTGCTCCCTTTTCAACACAAGTAATATTTTTGCTTATTGTATCCGTTATGGTCTTAATCCAGAGTGAATCTCGTCCAAGGAGACCATCCGCCGGTAAATTTGTACCATAAGGGACTACTTGCATATTAAACTTCAATGACGGAATCTGATCGTGTTCTAATTTCACTTCTCCTATTGTGCTGGAGTCTCCTCCGAAAGCTCCTCCTAAACGCTTAACCCTTTTAAAATCGATGTCTACCTGCATCATCCGCTAAAGCTTCTCTTCTAATCAAACTGGTATCTGCACCAGAATCAATTAACAATGTCGCTTTTCTCCTATGTGTTTGTTGATACAGTATTTCTAAAAATGCATCCTCTACCGGAAGTCTTGTCTCAAATTGAAGCTGTTAGCTATATAGTCGTTATGTCCTGTTTTGAATGGAAATTTTCAAAATAGTTTGCCCCAACTGAACTGCTTGTTTCTTGAAAACTCACAGTCGAATATAAAGGGCTCTTTATTATCGCTGAAAATCCAAAATTTGTGTTTGAACTCACTAATTTTTGACATTAAAAAGTTAGTCGAATTTATTAGAATCAATTGTAATATATACAATGTAAAGTTGAAAATCGAAAAATTTTTTTTTACTTTTATGATGAAATTTATAGTCTTTCCTTCGCTTCTGCCCCTCAGCTCCGAGTCCTTTTCTAGGGCATACAAAAATGTTGTTATTTTGTCGTTGAATGTCACTATCCTTACAGGTTTATTGACTTTTAATGAAGTACAATCCGTTGACTTTTGGCTGCGTAGCATCTTTGAATTGGAGCTAGAGACTTCCTTGGTCGGTTATTTTTCTTCCAATGGTTCTGGTGTTGTTACTTTTGGTTGCTGGACTTCCAACAACTGGCTCGGCCGTCTTTTGAAATTATTCTCGGCATTTCAGTCTTTTGGCCGGGACTGGGCCGCAATGAGTTTCCCTGATCCTGTAGCTGTTTCGTACAATTTCGGGCGATGTGACCGAAGTCTTTACATCTGTAGCACTGCACCCGGTTGTTTGGAGTTCGTTCTTGTAAATTGGTGTTGCGTCGATTTCTCGTTGAGGGGTTTGCTGGAGTCGTTGGTTGGTTAACTGCTTGCGAATTCGGTGTTGTAGGCCTGAGGAATAGATTTCGTCTGGAAAAGTTTCTCCCATCCGTTGGTGCGGATTGTTGGCAGAATGGATTAGTTTCATTGCCTTTCATTAGACATACCTGACAGAAAAGTTTTCCGAGCCGCTCGAAACAATTATTGTAAACATGCCCGCGTCGTAAGCAGTAAGTGCATTTAGCTATCGTCCATCGTGTCGTTTCTTGGCCGTCCGACTGTTTTGACTGTTTTCCCTCACAAGAAATCATAAGCCAGTCGAGTACCCCCCCGCTGGAAAAAATTACATTGAGGTGTAGGTGGTGGTCCCATGGAATTGGGACCAGCCGAGTGCACAGTATTTATGTGCAAGGGGTATCGCCAAACAACTTCTTGGCTTCCTTAACTATTTTTATGAGGTCGCGGATTAGATTGTTTTGGAATCCTTCGAACCGAAGTATTGATTGATGGATCCCTTAAACGCATTATAAACCGTTTAGCTGCTACATTTTTATATTCGTCTAACGCGGAGTGTGCTCACTCCATTTATCGCTAATGATACTCTCTGCCTCATTGAAGAAGGCCTCAACCCTACTCCCAAAAAGGCAAACAGATTCTCCTGCTTTCTGTTTACTCGAGATAATTTCTACTCTTATATCTTCGAGCGTTCTCTTCTTTAGAAAAATTTGTTTGACGAACTCGCACAGTTCAACGACTTAAAATATACTTATACTACTTAAAACTTTGTTTGACAATGACTCGAAAGCATGGCCCGCTAATCTTTGTTAAATGCACTTTATTGCATTCTGTGTGTCGTACTCATTAATTGTTAATTTCGCTAATTCGTAACCGGCGATAAATCTATGGAGGTCTGCTCTAAGTTCCGGGCCATTCGTGGCCGCCAAATGTGGTACTAATCTGTTAATATTTTTCATTACTTCACTTGTATTTGTTGGCGTTGGCCATTGTAATTTTTATAGTTGGAATTCTAGCATCTTGAATTATATCCTTAAGTCCTTATTGTGAAATGCAAATTTCAGCTTTATTTCGCTGACCGGATTGTTCTGATTGTTCAGGTGTTATTGGAGTGGGAGTACGGGAAGCAGAGGGCGAATTGCGACAGAGATTCTTTAAACTTTCTCGTAAATTTCTAACTTCTACCTTGAGGTATTCGGTTTCCTTCTTCTGTTCCCTCACTGCTGCCTTACTCCGTTCCAATTTCTCAGCTACTTGTCCTCCTACAGCACCACTAAATGCTTCTCTGAGAATCTCGTTATTCGGTTCAGACTCCTCAATGAGCGCTCCGCTTGCTTTTATTCGTTTACTCAAATCAAGGCAATTCTTTTCTAAAAGGGCGACTGTTTCCTTCAAATGACTAATTTTCTCCTTATTCTTTTCTGTATTTGAAGCAACGCAGTGTTTGGCGTTTTCTTAGAGAAATAAATATGTGGCGAGCTTCACCACAGCTCAGTCTGTGATAAAAAATCAAAAAGTGATTGCAATTTACTTTAATGTAGTAACTACGATGGAAATCATTCAGCAAAATTCACAGGTTGTCTAGTTTATCAAGATTTGAAAAAACGAATCAATATTAAAAAAGAATCAGCTCGTAATCCTACAAAAAATATAACTGTTTCGGTACCATTATCCTCTCACAACCTTAATTTGAACCATGTAACTCCAGGTAATTCTTATGCAAATGCACTAAAACCCGCGACCCCTGTTAGTGCTCCTACTAACAATAACAGTAGTCTTGAGGGAATGATATCTACTCTAACTCAAAGTTTGTCCCAATTTCTGCAAACAATGCAAAGCTCAATCGACAGAGTTGTGCAAATGCAAACACAATTAATGACAGCACTTTTGGAATTTCTCAAATCAGGAAGAAGTTGACGTTATGCTTCTCTCTAAAACACATTAAACAAACAAAAATTTCTGCTCAATCTCCGGGTATATATTTTATCAAACCAACCACCCAGCTGGCAAGGCGCATGGAGACACGGCAGGGACGTAGCCAAGGGGGTGGTTTTGGGTGTTAAAACCCCCCCGTCGTGAATCTGACTATATGATTTTAAATTGTATTTCCAATGCACTCTTTGGCACAAATTAAAACTTCAAGAAGCCAAAACGGAAACGGTAACATTGAAGGAAAATTTGGAGCGGAGTTCAGAAGTTCAAGCATACTCTACTAGGTTCGACGAGCAATGTCCAAACGGCAGATTGTTCTCGTATCGTGATCTCCATTCAACATGCATGAACGTCTAAGCGCTGCTTCAGTGCTGCCCACTCGATTTAAGCAGGTGTGAAAATTATAGTCACATTTTTAAAAGTATTGTGCTGTGAAAAAACCCTTTGAGATATCTCAAAAGATCGATAATAAAAATTATCTGCAAAAACTTTAACAGATATACAACTAGAATAACAAAGCTGTGTACGGATTAGCCGCCAAAACTTTGAGAGGGAAGTTTGCAGGGATTCTAGATATGTATAATTGTTCAATCCCTCAGCGGTTTTGTCCGCGTTTGCACGTAAGAAAATTTTTGCGATAAAATAGTTCAACCTTTTTTTATTTCAAAGAGATATATAAAATAGTTATACTGCAGTACGAATGCTGCCAGACTAATTTCAAAGGAACGAAATTTAAATACTAACCAATTAGCTACCTATTCGTTGTAGTTTTCAGATATAATTAAAGAAATATTGCTTTAAGAAAATACGCCACATACAAAAGTGAATTCGATGAATAAGCGAAAACGCTTTTGCAGGGTGCGACCGTTCAGCTGTTCTTATATACTGTTTCTAATTCTTGGATTTTTTACAATGTTTCTTAACTTTCAAAAGTTCAAAATTTCGTATAGCCGACTTTCCTGAATAAAAGTTCAGTGGATGTCCAATAAACGAATCTTATATGTTATTGCACGCCTAGTTCGTCGAATTGAAATCATTGATTGACGACTGTTTTTTTCGACATCAACTTTTTTTGAATAGCTTAACTTGTGCAACTCTGATTTAGAACTGCCAAAAGAATCAAAAAATTGTTTTTCTATTATTAAATACGTTAATATGTTGAGAGTTAACTGTAAAAAGGAAAAATTGAAAAATATCAAATTGATGGAGATAATGCCGTGAAAAGCGTAGCGGGCGGCATATGACACGTTTAGCATCTACATATGTATATATAATATATATATAAATTTTCAGCAACTTTTATACGCACACTATGGTGCTTTTTCTTTTGGAGTTCTGATTCTTATTTTTTTATACTTTTGTTACGACTATCGGTTTCATTGACGTATTGTTTCGAAAGAATGTTAATTGTTACGCAGCAAAAAATTGGAAATATAAAACCCCCCCGTCTGAAAATCCTGGCTACGTGCCTGAGGCACGGGTATACTTATTCGTACAAGAAAATCAAATTTTATTCTACACTCGTACAGTTATGATTTCCTTCAGACAACAACGATTTGCGTAACAACGAGAGGTAAAAATCTGGTTTTATCGGCGATTTATTGCCCACCTCGTTTTATCATAACCGAAAAAAAGGTTCTTAGACTTCTTTAAGACATTAGGTGATAAGTTCCTAGCAGCAGGAGACTATAATGCAAAACACACTAACTGGGGTCCCAGAACGCGCAATCCTTAGGGTCAGCAATTATACAAGGCAATTGTCAATAAAAAATATTCTCTAGACTTTGTATCTCCCAAACAGCCAACTTATTGGTCAACATGTGTCCAAAAAATTCCAGACCTCTTAGGTTTCGGGATAACTAAAGGTATTGTAAGAGAGCTTATTTCTGCAAAAGCAACATCCGACCTCTCCTCAGATCATTACCCTGTTTTATTCGTTTTGAACAAATATCCGGAATCAGTAGAACGCCCACCCAGCTTAACAGATGAAGGCACAAATGGGTTAAAATACAAAAAGCACATAAGTGCGCATATTCATACTAACTATAAAATTGAATGCATTGATCATATTGACGATGCCGTAACTGTTTTTAACTCTTATTTGGCATCAGCAGCGCAAAAATCGACTTTTCATACTAAATATGGAACAAATAAAGCCTTATCTAATAGGTTAATCAAAAATTTCGTCGCAGAAAAACGAAGATCCAGGCGCGAATGGCAGCGGGTCCGTTCTCCGTTGGCAAAAAACAAGCTAAAAGAAGTAGAAAAAAATGCTAAGAGCAAATTTAAATAGGGAAAAAGATTCTAAAACCCGCAACTTTGTCGAGAACCTTACGCCCAGATGCTCAAATCGTAGTTCCTTGTGGTTGGCAAGCCGCTATGAAGACCCCATTAAAGAGTGAAACACCCGTTCGGTGGATGGGCGCGCTCATATGAAGTTCTTTTCTATGGTTTTTGGTTTACACCTCAATGAAGTATTCCAACCGAATCCGAGCAATGCTGAGCATATTCTCCCAACTTTGTCCGAAAACACTCGTAGAATTTCCATACAAATCAGTTCAAGAGAAATTGCAAGTATCATAAAAAATGAGCTTGTCTGCAAAAAAGCCCCGAGACATGATCTTGTCACTCCAAAAATGTTAAAAAAATATACCATCCGCAGCTGTACAGTTTTTAACAGTCTTATTTAATGCAATTATTGAATTCAGCTACTTCCCAAAGATTGGAAACGGTCGGTTATTAAAATGATGCCTACGCCAGGAAAAGATCCTACCGAAACATCCTCTTATAAACCAATTAGCCTCCTGCCGTGTCTCTCAAAATTGTTCCAAAAGTTACTCATAGCTAAATAAACACATTATCTGCAAGAGCAGAACATTATCCTTCCACTTCAATTCGGGTTTAGAAAGCAACACGGTACTATTGAACAGGTAAATCGGATTACAAATGAAATAAGACTTGCCTATGAAAATCGGCAGTATTCCTTGATGTGCAACAAGCGTTCGATAAGAAGATTACTTCCCTTTAAATTTCACGCGATCTTTGAGACATACTTAAAACATAGAACGTTTCAAGTAAGACATAACTCATTTATTACATAAACCTTTGAAATAAGCGGAGTGGGCTGTTCAACCACCATCCAATAATGTAGCGGCTATTCCAGACGATGCCAGTGCTAATTCTTTATATTGTTCTGATCTTATACTCGCTAAAAGCAAAGAAATCAAAAACGTTTTTCCGGTACCTCCTGGTGCATCCAAAAAAAAATATACCTCCGTTTCCGTTTTGAGCAGCTTGCATTATGGTTTCATATCCATTTTTTTTGTTGTCGATTCATTTTTGGGCGATTTATATACATAAATGTGTTCAGTTCATTTAAATCGTATTGTTGTTCATGTTTCATTTCTTGACTAAATGCGTTATGCATTGATCGATCAGAAGCAGGGTAACCTAATTGTGGCAATGATATGGCTGTTAACATGCAAGCTGAGTAGTCGCGATATTTTTTTGGGCTCCGGTACATTTTTATCAACCGTCTATTAGAATAAATTAAATCGTGTTGTTTTCGGTGTTTCTACGTTGCTGTTTGCGGTCTGGTTCTTCATTGAATTATACTGAAATTAATTCAATTTTGACAATAAAAACACAAAAATGAGAAAAACTCGTAACGCAGTAAGGAAAGACTTGCCGAATGCAGCAACAACAACAACACCTGCTTTAAAGCTCATGCAGCTCCCGGCGCAGACTGAGAGCCACGTACCATCAACCTGAAAGTCATCGATTAACACTAAACTCGATGATATTGTCTCTCGTATTACAGACTCAGAGAATCGAGTCATGCAAAAAATAAGCGAAGTTGCCGCTGAACTAACAAATCTGAGAGCTTCCGTTACTTCTTATGAGCGTAGGCTGGCTGCAGTAGAAGAGCATGCTAAAGTGGAGATGGAGAACTTGAGAGCAGAGATAAATGAAATAAACAGTAAGCTAGAACAATATGAGAAGAAGTGTTTGGAGACTGATCTTGTAGTTAGCGGCATTCCTAAAGTGGACAACGAAGACCTTTGCTCTGTTCTGTCACATATATGCCGTGCTATACATTTAAATGCTCCTGCAGTTCGCAGTGCTTTTCGAATTCGTTCTAAAAATAACTCTAACGCGGAGCCGATTATAGTGAAGCTCCATACAGCTTATGAACGACAGCAGCTGTTTGAGGCTATTGCAGGTTTCTGTAGGCTGAATAAGAGATCGTTAGTGCTCACTGATATTGGACTCTCTGGAGCGGGAAGAGTTTTCGTACATGAAAGTCTGACTAAAGCAAATCGTTCGCTAATGCACTATGCCACACAGCTGAAGAGACGCAAATTACTCTCAGCAGCTTTTTCGATAAGAGGACAGGTTTTTATAAGAGCGAGTGTAAATGACGAAATGAAACTAGTAAAAAAACCTTCTGACGTTGATATAATTGCGGGTGTCAACAATTTTTTTTTTTTTTTTTTTTTTAAACGTTTTATTATTTATTGAATCACTCCTCTAATATAGGAGTCTAGCAATAAGTTTTTAAATCTTACACCTAATTGGACAATATTACAAATTAGTAATAAGTTCATTGCGGGCCTCGGATACCAAAAACTGGGCTTTGCTGATATGTGAAGAAACACGTAAAATATTGACGGTGCGGAAACGAAGATTTTAAGCAGCTAGGCTGTGCGTGGATTGCAAGGGTGCATGGAGTGCACCCACCGCGTAGACGATCAGCTAGGAAAGCTGAGTTTATGAATGTGCGTGGATTGCAAGGGTGCATGGAGTGCACCCACCGAGTAGACGATCAGCTAGGAAAGCTGAGTTTATGAATGTGCGTGGATTGCAAGGGTGCATGGAGTGCACCCACCGAGTAGACGATCAGCTAGGAAAGCTGAGTTTATGGATGTGCATGGATTGCACTTGCTGTTGTAGAACGATTTATAATTGCTGGCCGGTCATTTCTTTTCAATCTCGAAGAGTACGATGTGTTCGATAATCCACGGGCAAGTGGATTTACATGTCTGCGCAATTTATTGAAGTATTTCTCTTTGATATTGGTGAACTCTGTTTTAAACCAGTTCTACGTTGAGCTCTTTATGGATCCGTTCATTCGAAACAAACCAAGGAGCTCCTGTTATAGTCCTTAGGATCTTGGACTGTGCTCTTTGCAGGATTTCTATATTCGAAGAGCTGGCATTTCCATACAATTGTAAACCATACGTCCATATTGGTTTTATAACTTGGTTGTATAGAAGGATTTTATATTCAAGCTTTAGAGGAGAGCGGCTATTTATTAACCAGTGCAGGCTGTTGGCTTTAAGCTTCATTTGGGTTCTCTTGGCTTCAATATGCTTACGCCATGTCAGTCTTTTGTCCAAATGAATACCGAGATATGTGACTTCCTCATATAGTGTGATGCGTACATTATTAAGGAAAATGTCTGGAGAAGCTTTTCTATTGAGCGTGAAATTAATGTGTTGACATTTAGGCTCATTAATTTTGATACGCCATTTAGATAACCAGCTTTGGATTTCGCTCAAGTGATCTTGGAGCTGAGAAGTTGCGATACTTATGTTCTTGTGCCGACTAAGTACCGCTGTGTCATCAGCAAATGTTGAAATCAATATTCTATCGTTATTTGGAATATCTGCTGTGTATACAAGGTAAAGAAAAGGCCCAACAACACTCCCTTGGGGACTCCCGCGTTTATTTGAAAGGTTTTTGTAATAAATGAGTTATGTCTTACTTGATACGTTCTATGTTTTAAGTATGACTCAAAAATCGCGTGAAAATTAAAGGGAAGTAATCTTCTGATTTTGTATAACAGTCCGTCATGCCAAACTTTATCGAACGCTTGTTGCACATCAAGGAATACTGCAGAGCAGTACTCCCGATTTTCATAGGCAAGTCTTATTTCATTTGTAATCCGATTTACCTGTTCAATAGTACCGTGTTGTTTTCTAAACCCGAATTGATGTGGAAGGATAATGTTCTGCTCTTGCAGACAAGGTGTTAATTTAGCTATGAGTAACTTTTCGAATAACTTTGAGAGACAAGGCAGGAGGCTAATTGGTCTATAAGAGGATGTTTGGGTAGGATCTTTTCCTGGCTTAGGCACCATTTTAATAACCGACCGTTTCCAATCTTTTGGGAAGTAGCTTAATTCAATAATTGCATTAAATAAGACTGTTAAAAACTGTACTGCTACGAATGGTATATTTTTTAACATTTTTGGAGTGACAAGATCATGTCCCGGGGCTTTTTTGCAGACAAGTTCATTTTTTATGATACCGACAATTTCTCTTGAACTGATTTGTATGGAAATTCTACGAGTGTTTTCGGACAAAGTTGGGAGAACATGCTCAGCATTGCTCGGATTCGGTTGGAATACCTTATTGAGGTGCAAAGCAAAAACCATAGCTTTATCTTCATCTGAGCGCGCCCATCCACTGTTGAGACACCGAACGGGTGTTTCACTCTGTACTAGGGTCTTCATAGAGCGGCTTGCCAACCACAAGGAACTACGATTTGAGCCTCTGGGCGTAAGGTTCTCGACAAAGTTGCGGGTTTTACATTCTTTCTCCCTATTTAAACTTGCTCTTAGCTTTTTTTCTACTTCTTTTAGCTTGTTTT
The DNA here is from genome assembly GCA_020466095.1 of Chlorops oryzae. Taxonomy (NCBI): domain Eukaryota; kingdom Metazoa; phylum Arthropoda; class Insecta; order Diptera; family Chloropidae; genus Chlorops; species Chlorops oryzae. The sequence goes on along the minus strand of CM035808.1, from coordinate 57,578,675 downwards.
TGGCCAACGGAGAACGGACCCGCTGCCATTCGCGCCTGAATCTTCGTTTTTCTGCGACGAGATTTTCAATTTCCCTATTAGAGAAGGCGTGTTTTGTTCTATATTTAGTATGAGGAGTCGATTTTTGTGCTGCTGATGCCAAATAAGAGTTAAAAACAGTTACGGCATCGTCAATATGATCAATGCATTCAATTTTATAGTTAGTATGAATATGCGCACTTATGTGCTTTTTGTATTTTAACCAATTTGTGCCTGCATCTGTTAAGCTGGGTGGGCGTTCTACTGGTTCCGGATATTTGTTCAAAATGAATACAACTGGGGAATGATCTGAGGATAGGTCGCATGTTGCTTTTGCAGATATAAGCTCTCTTGCAATACCTTTAGTTATTCCGAAATCTAAGAGGTCTGGAATTTTTTGGAGATCTGTTGGCCAATAAGTTGGCTGTTTTGGAGATACAAAGTCTAGAGAATTGTTTTTATTGACAATTGCCTTGTATAATTGCTGACCCTTAGGATTGCACGTTCTGGAACCCCAGAAAATGTGCTTTGCATTATAGTCTCCTGCTGCTAGGAACTTATCACCTAATGTCTTAAAGAAGTCTAAGAACATTTTTTCGGTTATGCTAAAACGAGGTGGGCAATAAATCGCCGATAAAGTCAGATTTTTACCTCTCACTATTACGCAAAGCGTTGTTGCCTGAAGGAAATCATAACTGTAAGAATCTAGAATAAAATGTTGTATTCTTCTACGAATAAGTATACCCGTGCCTCCATGCGCCTTGCCATCTGGGTGGTTGGTTTGATAAAATATATACCCGGGGATTGAGAAGAAATTTTTGTTTGTTAAATGAGTTTCAGAGAGAAGCATAACGTCAACTTCTTCCTGATTTAAGAAATTCTGAAGTTCAAGCTTATGCTTGGGTAATCCGTTCGAATTCCAGGCACAAATTTTTAGGAAATTCATATTTTAGCCAAAAGTGCTGTCATTAATTGTGTTTGCATTTGCACAATTCTGTCGAGTGAGCTTTGCATTGTTTGCATAAATTGGGACAAACTTTGAGTTAGAGTAGATATCATTATCTCAAGACTACTGTTGTTGTTAGTAGGAGCACTAATAGGGGTCGCGGGATTTAGTGCATTTGCATAAGAAACTCCTGGAGTTACGGGGTTCAAATTAAGGTTGTGAGAGGAGAATGGTACCGAAACAGTAATATTTTTTGTAGGATTACGAGCTGATTCCTTTTTAATGTTGATTCGTTTTTTCAGATCTTGATAAACTAGTCAACCTCTGAAATTTGCAGAATGATTTCCATCGCAGTTACTACATTTAAGTAAATTGCGATCATTTTTTGATTTTTTATCACAGACTGAGCTGTGATGAAGCTCGCCACATATTACACACACGGTGGGCAATGTACAATACGATTTTGTGTGTCCAAATTCTTGGCAGTTGGCACATTGTATGGGACCATTTCTTTTATGTGGTTCTTCTACCGTTATTTTACGATGCAACAGGAATTGCAAATTGTATATCGGATGGATTTCGTTTTTTTTAAGTTTTAAGTTGTCCGGCAACAGATCAACTTTAAACATAGGCTGAGGAATTTTAGCTTTGTTAAATAAATATATTTATAACCGATCTTGCGTGAAAACCATTCTCTTCTAGCGCACTCTTTATTTCGTTTGTATCAACATCTGCTTCAATACCTTTGATCACCATTGTAATACCTTTGCTACTCTTTAGCTGGTATGTGTAAAAATTTTTATTCGCTCCTTCAAACTCTTTTACAACTTTTCGGTAACTGTCTTCATTGTTTGTTTGAATTTTAGTTTCATGGATATTAGTCCGTATATTAGCCTAGCCCCTAGTTAAGGGAACTACGTAAAAGTTGCTATTTCCTAATAAATTAGCTAATTTGGCAACAAGTGCATTCGAGCTCCGCTCGCGCAAATAGATTGGGGGCGGTTTAAATACTTTTTTTGGCTGATTTTCTGTTGAATTTTCATCAGAAATTGCAGCAAGTAGAGCGAACCGATTACCAATTAGTGTTTCTTGAGGAGCAGGAGCTTCCATTTTATTAAGTTTGGCCCTGTTGTCATTTTTTCCGGAAGGGCTTCTTTTCCTCTTCGTAATATTAATATAACGGTGCATACCGATTAGCACCGCCTGCTGCTTGTTTTGCTCTTTATTCATTTCAGCAACTATTGGACTTTGTTTGGACGAATTAAGTTCAATTACATCTCTAGAAAGAGCGTCCAAAGGGGAATTTGGTAAAATACTCTTAGGAGTGTTGTTAGGGCTATTTTTCTTAACGCTTAGAGAGATTATTCCACTGGTAGAGTTCGATCTCTTTCTTTCGAACTGGATTTTAATATTTTTGAATTGGCTGTTCACTTGTAGACTGGTCCAGATTGTCACCATTTTGTGTAATTTCCCTACTGGGAATTAGTAAATTTTCCCTACCGGGATGTTGGTTAAGCCCAGCTTTTAACTGGTTCGTGTCGCAGCTATTGGATGGTGGACTGTGTCCGATTGGCATCACTTTCGGGCAGAGCAGCTAGCTGCTGCAGCAGCTGCAGAGACCGAGTGTCTCTTTCTGTCGTTCCTAGAAGTTGGACGACAACAAATAATATACGAATGTCCGTATGTATATTCACTATACTTATCTTTATTTTGTGTTTCAAACACACAATTTACTGGTGGAGCGGCACAAAAACACTGCAGTCCTCCTTGGAGAATACTTTTGAGCTTTGCTCAAATTAATGCAGGTTGCTTAATATTTACTTTTGGTTTTTATTTATTATTGTTTACGGAGCGCGAAACTATATACGTCAGTCTTCGACAAGGGTTGCCAGACCATTTTCGGGTGTCAACAATCAAAGCCAAAAAAATGATGAATAGTAGTGCAGTTTACTAAGTAAAACTTTCAATACCACCTCTTACCTATATATATCTCTTATACCTTATACCTTTCTGTTTCCTCGTCTCTCAACTAGTTTGCTTAGGCAATTGCAGGCGCTGTGCAAAAATCTGATCATGGTTGATTTATCGTCATCTTGCAACACTGACAATGACTATTTAACTACAATATTACGACTTTCATCTCAAAACAAACCCGGATTTCAGCTTGGTTATTTTAATGCACGTAGTCTAAATGCTGATAAACTTTAATACTTTAATCATATCTTAAATAAAGTGAATTTGGATGTTGTGTGCGTCACGGAGACGTGGTTTAAATCAAACGTTGGTGATGATGCTTATGCTTTATGCGACTATAACTCAACTCGATGCGATCGTAAGAGTGGGGCGCGTGGAGGAGGAGCCGCTGTCTATAGCAAAAAGTATCTTCGGCATGAAGTTGTTTGTATCTCTGAAAGCCTAAACCCAGTTGATTTCGTATTTTTAGAACTTGGGGATGCTACGAATAAATTTCTCGTTGTATGTATCTATAATCCGCACAAATCATGTGATTTATCAACATTTTTTAATTGTCTAAATTGCTTTAATCTTGACTCTGAGCATCTCGTGATGTGTGGAGATTTAAATATCGACCTTTTGTTGCACGATTTACAATCGGAGACTCTGCTTAACAGGATAAACAGTACTGGGATCAGCATTGTCAATAGTTATCCAACACGCTTTGCACCCATTAACAGGCCGAGCTTTTAAGACTTACTTTGAGTATGTGATATAAAAGGTATTCTGAATCATGATCAACTGTCTCTGACCATGATATATTACTTCTTTCGTATGACATTAAGCTTAGTAACAGTATGTCAGTAACAAACTTTTTTATACGCGAATTTAGCAGAGCAAACAAGGATGCTTTGCTTATGGATGTTAGCAGAGCAGACTGGAATGAGTGTTGGTATCTAGCATGCGTTAACGACAAACTAGAGTGTATTATGTCCAAAGTAAAAGGTTTGTTTGATAAACACGTACCGCTGCGGAGAAGAACTGTGCGTAATTCGCACCCAACTTGGTTTATGCCAGCGGTAATGGAGGCAATTAATCTTAGATATGGGTATTACTTGGAGTAGAAACGAGCTCCGAGGACTAGAAACTGGGAGCGATTTCGGGTTGCAAGAAGTCATGCTACTGTAGTTACGCGTAACTCTAAGCGATATTTCTTCCAACGTAAGCTGGACAGTAGACTACCTACAAAGACTTTGTGGAACAATCTTAGATATATTGGTGCAAGAAGCAACTCTCGTATAAATTGCGAAGTTTATATTGAATTATTGAATAGCCACTTTTCCGCTTCTAACAGTGAAAGGTTTACATCACCCTCTTTTCTTCCAAATGATTGCTTAGGAGGATCTGGTGTTGGCGTTTTTGAGTTTTCTTGCTTTTCTGAGCTTGATGTATTAAAATCTTTATTTGATATCAAATCCAATGCTTTTCGAACAGACAACGTCAGCTTAAAATTCATTAAATTAATTTAAGCCTTTCCTCATCTCTCCGCTGACCCACTTTATTAACTTCGGTGTTACAACGTCCACTTTTGCCGATAAATGGAAGGTGGCTAAAGTCCTACCGGTAGCTAAAAACAACACACCAACATCTCTTGATAATTTTCGTCCGATAAGTATTTTGCCGTCACTGTCCAAAGTCTTCGAAAAATGCTTATCACAGCAAATACTCATACACCTTGATAGTCTCATCACTCCGAACCAGTCGGGTTTCCGTAAGAGCCATAGCTGTACTACTGCGATGCTTAAAATTTTGGAAGATATTCGACTTGCTTACAACAGAGATGATATTACAATAATATAATGACTTTTCTCGACTTTTCCAAGGCTTTCGACAAAATTGACCATGACCTACTTTTATACAAACTCGTAAATTTCTTTGGTTTCAGCAGTAGCGCATCTAATCTTATAAAAAGCTATTTATCCGGAAGGCTACAGAAAGTCTTCTTAAATATCCAACCCCTTTTCAACATAAAAAATAAGCGCAAGATCTATCAGCTATCAACAGTAATTAGTCAAAGCAAATTTAGTAGAGGAAAGTAAAAAAAAATCAAGCAAAGTAAATTTCAAATTTTCTTCGACACTAAATATTTTGAACAAAAAAAAAACATTATTAAATTCTTTCATTTTTTTTTCTCTATAGAAAAAAGGTGGAACAAAAAAGTAAATGAAACAAAAAAAATTTCTGTACACGAGGAATCAGCATTCAGCCCACTGTTAAAAAAACTGCGTTCATGGAATTTAAATTTAGGTTTATAAAAAAATTATGCTTATCCAAAAAAATATCTGGCCATCCGAAAAGTATTTCGATTTATCCGAATAAGTCCAGCTCGTTCGAAAAAAATTTCCGTTCGTAAAAAAAAAACCACTTTCAGCTCAACAAAACCAAAAATTCAGTTCATCAAAACCCAAGTTGGATTACTCTCCTGGCTTAGTACATGGAGTCGATAGCAGTGGTAATCCCAATAGGAACCGGTTTCGTTTCAAACTTCATCAAGAGCAGACGTGTTTTGCTAAGCTCCTATAAACATCGTTATTTAGCGAGACTCAGTTTATATTAATTGCAAATTTATAATCATACAGTGAAAGTCGAGTGTAATCTGTTCAAAAACATATAAATCGAATATTATAAGTGAATAATAGACTGAAAAATCGTTGTTCTTTCGCTGTAATTTTTCCCTGGATCTATGGCTGAAAATAATAAAATTTCGCTTCGAAGCGCCAAGCTGTGTTCGTCTGGAAATTCTTCATCTCCGACCCTTCTGAAAAGCCCAGCTGTTTTGCCTGTCGATTGGGCTCGTGAATTTGAAAAACTAAAAAAGAGCATTGTTGAAGACATTCGGAAGGAAGTGAAGAGCAGTGAACAGAGACTCTTGGAAAAGTTCAACGACCTTGCCGCTGAAGTGATCAAAGTAAAAGAGACCAACAAGTTGCTCAGTGTCAGATTCACGACCGTTGAAGAGAAGTGCGAAGAGTTGTCTGCTCTTAAGTCCGAGCTAGCTGTGCTACGAAGTGTTTTTGAAAAGCGAGAGTGTGAGCTGGCAGCTACCGACCTTATAATTTGCGGCATACCTAACGACATAAAAAGCACTTGCGGTGATGTCTTTGCCTCACTTTGCAATGTTATTAAACATCAAACACCTAAAGTACGTGACATCTTTCGTCTTCCTCGGCTAGAAATGACCTCTTTCGCTCTGTGGCTGGTTTTTACAGACCAAACAAACGCTCCATGGCACTTCAAGACATTGGTGTGTCTGGATATGGCAATATTTATATGCATGAGGCACTCACGAGAGCAAATCGTGAGATTATGTTTCATGCGGCCCAGCTCAAGCGGCAAAATTTGCTCTCTGCTGTCTTTTCTATACGTGGAGTTGTTTTTGTGCGTACACGAGCTGGCGAGGAAGCAAAGCGAGTTTATGATAAGAGTGCAATTGACGAAATCACCAGTAATCAATGCTAAATTTGTTTTTTCTTGTTTATGCATTATAGCTATTGTAAGTATAACACTATGCTTAAAGATGATCTTGTTCTCTTAAATGATGATTAACAATATCTATGACAGTGTCAGTGATAGTAACAAAGCTCTTATAAACATTATGTGCAAGCATCATGCTGGACTTAAAGTCGCTCATTTTAATGCTCGGAGCCTTAACAACGCTAAGCTCGACTACGTTAGGTATATCTTTGAGAGCTCTGACGTAGACATTATATGCATAACAGAGACGTCGTTTTCTAACATTTTAGCTGATTCGCTTCTGGCAATTCGGGGTTTCAACTTGATTCGGAATGACAGAATAGGAAAACGGGGTGGTGCTATTGCCATATATTGTAAAAGTGGCATTAAATTCAAAATCATTGAAAAATCTGCAGGCAGCGAAACTGAATACGTTAGTATAGAAATGTCTGACGACTACCGGAAAATATTCTTATCATATGTGTATAATCCCAACCGCAACATTAATTGTAACTCTTATTTCTCGATACTTATTCCCATTCTCACCTCGTTTGATGCCTTCTTTATATGTGGCGATTTTAATACAGATCTCCTTTTTAATGACCCAATAGCAGATACTCTTCTAGACACAATAACAAGTGATGGGTGTACGGTTGTTAACCCACCGACTGCAACTCGCTTTTCCAATAATTGCAAGCCCAGTTTGTTAGATCTTTTCATTGTCTCGAAAGGAACTGCTGTTCCGTTATTTGAACAAATATCGTTCATATCTGATCATGATCTTTTATTTTCCATATTGGACATACATTTAAATAAAGCAGTAAAGTCTGCGGCTTTTACATATAGAGATTTTAATAAAGTAGATAATACTGCACTATTTCGTGGCTTAATGTCGATTCCATGGAATGACATCTGGTATGAAAATTCAGTCGATCGTAAATTGCAATTCCTGACTGATAATTTAAATAATCTTGTCTTTAAACATGTTCCCTGCGAACTGTTGTTGTGAGGAATTCTTCCTGTCCATGGTTCTCATCCTCTGTTTGTGAGGCAATAAGAAAGCGAAATAAAATGTATGCCTCTTGGAAAATAAAGAAGACAGCAGAAGCATGGGATTGCTACAAGAGAGCTAGGAATGAAGCTGTTGCTTCTGTCCGTCGATCTAAAAAAGCATTCTTTCATTCAAAATTAAATGTTTCTCTGCCTGCTGATAAGCTGTGGCGCAACTTGCGTCAGCTCAATATATGTCAAACTAAAACTCGGCCGTGTAATATAGAACCGAGTGTGCTTAATGAGCACTTTTCGGTTCCTCTCTGTCCTTCCAATCCTAGTTCCACCTTAGTTGACAATCAAACAACCCTGGGTTTTGAATTTTCAGTTGTGAGTGAAATTGGGGTATGGCGCTGTGTCATGAAAATCACTTCTTTAAGGCTTGTGCACATGATGGTTTGCCCATTAATTTCGTCAAATCTATTCTCCCGTATGTACTTTGCCCTCTTACTCATCTGATAAACCACTGCTTCACAGTATCTGCTTTTCCCCTATCATGGAAATTGGCAACCGTCATTCCTGTTGCAAAAAAATCTGATGCTCTTGTCCCGTCAGATTACCACCCTATAAGCATTCTTCCCTGCTTATCCAAGGTCTGGGAGATGTTGATGGCTGAAAATAAGATTATTTGGCCACTTCAATCCGGCTTCAGGCCAAAACACAGTTGCTCGACAGCAATTATGAAGATAGTTGATGATATCCGCAGCCCATTCGATGAGGGTGAGCTGACGCTCTTGTGCTTGCTTGATTTTACCAGGGCATTTGATAGTGTTAATCATGAGTTATTGCTGCATAAACTGCGAAATTATGGGTTATCACACTGTGCCTTAAGCTTGATGTCCAACTACCTCAAAAATAGGTTCCAGAGAGTAAGAGTTAATGACTGCGTCTCTGAGTATTGCGCTTTTATGTCGGGTGTGCCGCAAGGCTCTGTATTGGGGCCATTGCTATTCACTATATTTATAAATGACCTTTTTTCTGGATTACGTAATGTTGTTGCTCATGCCTATGCAGATGATGTCCAGTTGTATCTCTCTCGGCCGTTAGGCCTTATTGAAGATTTAGCATACAGATGAAATGAGGATTTGATCTTCATTAGCATATGGGCTCATAATAATTATTTGTCGTTAAATCCCCAGAAGTCAATGGTATTGCCGATTGCTAAATTTGACATTAAAAACTTAAGTATCCCTTTAATTTATCTTGGTGATACCGCTCTTAATATTGTGGATTAATCTAGAAACCTAGGAATTCTCATGAACTTCTCACTTACCTGCAGAGATCACATTAACGCTGTTATAAGCAAAGTTTATTTCACTCTAAGAAATCTCAGATTCTGGGCAGACTTTACACCACTTGAAGTAAGAAAGTGCCTTGCAATCCAGCTAATCCTTCCGATCATAACCTACTCGGAAATGATTTACTGTAGACTTGATTCTAGCTCTATGCATAAGTTGACTGTTGCATTTAATCATGTCGCACAGTATGTTTTTGGTCTACGTGCGTATGATCACATTAGTGAGTGGAGTACTAAGTTGCTGGGCTGCACGCTATCGAATTACCTGAGTGCCAGGAAATGCGCTTTTCTCCACAAGCTCATACATTTGCGGACACCGAAATATCTTTATGAGAAGTTGCACTTCGGGGCGTCCATTCGAAGTCGCAATATGATAATACCCAGATATAAGAGTCTTAACACATCTAGTTTTTTCTTCATTGACACTGTCCGCTTGTACAATTCACTTCCATATGAAACAAAAGCCATAATGAACAATCTCGTTTTTAAGCAATGTGTTATACGCTAGTTTTCCTAAATCTTGTTAAGTTTAAGTTTAATAATTATCAATTAGTGTAAGTTAAATGAATTGTTGTATAACTAATAAGTGAAATTGTATGAAATTGGAATTTATTTATTTTAACCTCAATTAGTTTTAAGGTATAGTTATTAATATATAAGTATAAGTATAAGTATAGGAATATTCAACTTTGAATTTTTAATTAAGAAATTAGAGTACAATAAAAGACCACCTGGTCTTAATGTAACTTTACGACCAATACTACTGAATAAATGAAATGAAATGAAAAAACAGGCTGTACAAAAATTTAAAGATTCTAATTAGAATCAATGGTACACTGAGCATAGCACACATGGTTATCTTACCTATTGCTCAGCCATGTCAGAGGAATTAAGTAAAACAGTTTCCTTCTGGTTTTTTTAATATATTTTATTTTTATCGGAAGTTTATTCTTCTGGCGAGAAGATTCTCGGGATTCTCTAAATTTCCCGGATTCTTTATTCTCGAGTTTTCCAAGAAAAATTTTAACACTTCACTTTCCGTATTCCAATTAAAAATTAATGGCACTTTCGCTGCATCAAAACCACTAGTCGTCACGACTGTACAATTCTTTATGAATTTTTTCAAAATTGAAGAAGACTTGAGAACGCCTAACAGCTAAGCAATCGATTGAAACAAACCAAATTGATATTGTTTTCTTTTTTTTCCATATGTACGGGTCCCATATAACTCTTCTAGCCTATGCATTCCTTACAAGAATCACGCGATTTTATTTTCGAAAACAAGATCATAAACCAATTTTTTTTCACTAAATTTTCTTGTGTGCCTTCGCTAATGCATTTCTTATGGGTAAGGCTATTCTTATTCGCAAGCAATGCATATGGTCCATGCAATTCGTACCGACAATGGTATGAGTGAGTAATGTTCGGCGGGTTTCAAATTCGTCTAAAGCTCTTGTCTTCTGTGCGTATGGGCTTAGATGAAGCTTATCAGTAACAGAGAGGGAGTTTTTAGTGAAATGGGAAAGCTTTAAATGAACTTAGGTAAAGTGATGGAATGAGATTTCTTTAACCCATTACAATTTTTGAGGGAAGATACCGATGTAGCGAAGAGAAGATTCGGTACATCAAAATTTAACGATTTTGTTAATTTGTACCGGATTTTGTACCGAATTTTACTACTGGAAAAATAAAATAAAAACTCAACCGAAATTAGTAGGAAAATTGGTTCAGCTGATAAATATACATTCAAAAATTCAAATAGGAAATAATGGTTTTAATTGAATGAAAAAATAATTTGTAATTTTATGTTTTTTAAAAAAGAATATTCCAAATTGCTAGGGGTTTTGAGATCCGAAATTAGAGACCTCTTTTTTTTTGTGCCCTTCAATTTTGAGGACAGTTACTCATGTAAAATTAAAAAATTATTAATAGAATTAATTTGATGGTGTTGTTTTCATTCTTTTATGTGTACCGATTTTTCACACGAATTCCGGTATTTGTACCGATTTGATGTTTTAAGAAAAGATGGTCACGTAAATACTGCTCCTTTCACCGCACTTGCACTTTGAAATGAACACTATTTCTAAATCGATTTAAAACGATCATTTCTTCAAATCCCGTTGACGCTTATCATTGACATACTTACATAGCTATTTTTCTTCTGTGTTCTTTAAAACGGCCTTATCCCAACGTATGTTTGTGCATGCGTTCATACATACATTCAAGTCCAGCAGGACAGGTCATCGCGAAACAAGCAGTTATTTGTAATCGATGACGTGTAAATGCGTACAAACCTTATTTTTTATGTTTGTGCCGAAAATGTAAAAGCTTCCAAAAGGTGCATCTTTGGCTGTAGTTAGAACATGGTAAAAGATGTGGCTATTTGTTTATCCTCATTTACTATGTTTGCACGACCCGCTAGATACGTATTCAGTCGACACACTTAAGTCTATCTGTCTCTGTTTGCGCACACGGTTTGTACTGGTGGCAAAAACAGACAGATAGTCTAAAACGTGTCGAGTAAGTACGTATCACGTGGTCATGTAAACATGGTATGTAAACGATTAAGAGTCACATAAACATTGACTGGATGAGTCAGTAAATTGTTTTAGTGGAACAAGCACGTGTGCGGCACACCAGCACATGGAGGGAATAGTATAGGCATGAGTACATAAACATGCACAAGGGTGACTGATCAGTCAGACTGAATGTTAATGTGGCGCATTAATGAGCGACCATGAAATAAATGAAATTTTGGATGTTGGAATTTGTTTCAGAAACCGTTTCGAAACGGTTTCGGTTCAGGAACCGGTTTCCAAAAAAACGAAATATCGGTTTCGGTTTTATTTCGGTTAGAAAACTAAACCGGTTAAAATCGGTTACGGTTACGGTTTCAGTTCCGGTTGCACGCCCTGGCATCACTGTCCATTCGTTCATGCAAAATGTGTAAGAGAACCGCATCCCAATGCTCGGTAGGGTACTTAAGGGCATGCAACTGGCGAACCGTTTCGTGAGCGACGTTAGCCAACCGTTGCAAATCATTTCCATGAACCGGTGGTTGTAAAATCGGCAGTCGAAATAAGCGGCGAAAATTATTTCGCGTCAAATGGTGTGTCACTTCCTCTCAAGTCAACGCACCTGTCGGACGCGTTTTAAATTCGACCGCAAGTCTCTCAAAAGAGAGAGAAAAAAAACAGGAAAAAAAAAAAAAAAAAAAAATTAAATAATATAAACAATAAAGTTTATTAATATATATAAAACAGTGTATATATAAAAATATTTATGATCCAAAACAGTGAGACAGTGACTCTTAAAAAAATATAAAAATATAATTATTTATATATATATATATATATATATTCATATATATATAAACAAAACGAAATTTTGTACTAAAAAAAAAAAAAATAAAATAAAAACTAAGAAAAACTAAAGCAACGAAAATAAGTGTCCAACGCTCTCCGCCGTGCGGTCGACGTCGCTCGCACAGCGTTTCGGATGCTTTCCAACAACAAAATGTCACAACGAGCCTTCACTCGGTGCCTCTAGGCAAGCTCCCCCGCACATCGCAGCAGAACGAAGCAGCAAATACTTTGCCCCTACCGCCTACAAACTCTCTTGCTCCCTGCACCGCAGTAAGTACGCTAACTTCTACTTATGCTCTTCCTAAATATACAGCAATAGCATCAACATCAACGGTCTCGGCTCTCATTGCAAGCCTGACCTCAACACTACCAACAGAAGAGCAATCTAGCAACACACAAACAAGCACCAAAGCTAGCATAGGAGAAGAAAACAGACACAACGAAGCCGAAATTGGCGCTCAAACAGCAGCTCAGAGCTCAGCTTCGCGCTCTGCCCAAGCAATTTCTAGCGCCGCTGCCGCTATTACAAAAAACGTTTGCGTCCACGAAAAACAAAAAGCATCGGCAGTGCAGACAGGCATGGATCGCTACGTGAACATAAAGCGAAAACTGAGCCCACAAAAAATGCAAGGACAGAAAGCTCAAAAACAACTAAAACCGAACACAACAACAAATATTTCTCCTAGCCCAAGCCAAAATAGGTTTGCGCTCCTTGCTAGCAGCGATGATCAAGAACCATCTAACTCTAACCCCGCCAAAAAAATTAAGCCTCCCCCAATCTACTTGCGTGAGGAATGTTCAAACGCTCTAGTAGCAACTATTGCTCGTTCCATAGGCAGCAGCAACTTTCACGTTGTTTCCATTAAAAGGGGTAACGTGAAAGAAACTAAAATACAAATTTATACGGAAACCCACTATCGTACCCTGGTGAATCACTTTAATACACTCAAAAGAAGCTACTATACCTACCAGCTTAAAGCAAGCAAAGGTTTAGTGGTAGTAATAAAAGGCATCGAGCCCTCAGTTGACCCAGCAGAGATCAAAGGCGCTCTGCAAGCTGCAGGTTTTCCAACGAAAACCGTTTTTAATATTAAAAACAAACAAAATATTCCGCAACCCCTATATCGCATTGAGCTTGATCCTTCAGCCAACTCCCAAAAACTAAAAAAGAACGAGGTCCACCCAATATACAATCTGCAATTTTTGCTACACCGCAAAATTACGGTCGAAGAGCCTCATAAGCGGAAAGGACCGGTTCAATGCTCTAATTGCCAAGAATTTGGTCACACGCAAAACTATTGCACATTGCACCCCGTGTGCGCTACATGTGGAGATCGGCATTCTTCGAAATCTTGTCAAGTTGATCAAGACAACTCTGATGTAAGAAAATGCAGCAACTGTAGTGGTAACCACAAAGCGAGTTATCGTGGATGCCCAATCTACATAGCAATAAAAAAAAAAGACCAACCCAAGCGGAAAACTCATCAAGAAGTTCCGAACTTCCTGCCGAGCCAGCAAGGGCCAGCATCAGCTGCTCTTCCTCCCAAAGCATTTTCATATGCTGACGCAGTAAAGTCTAACACTGCGACCCAAGCTCAAGTATCTCTTGCGACAGCAGCACATCCTGGTCGTACTCCTATGACTATTTCGTACGCTGACGCTGTCAGATCGAACACTGCGGTACACCCTCAAGGTGCCATATCAAATTTGGAATCAATGATCTCGAATTTGACAAACTGCATGATGCAGTTCACTTCAACTGTGCAATCAATGCTGCAAGAGATGATGCGGGCTCAAAGCCAACTCTTGCAAATTCTAATTGCAAAGAAATGAGTGTCCTAAAAATTTGTCATTGGAATGCTAACGGCATTCGACAACACAAGCTTGAAATTCAAAAATTTCTTGAATTACATTCAATTGACGTAATGCTCGTCAGTGAAACCCACCTCACAAGCAAAAATAATTTTACTTTTAAAAATTATACGTTTTATGGCACTCATCACCCAGATGGAAAGGCACACGGCGGCACCGGTATACTGATAAGAACCCGAATAAAACACGATTCGATGGATGACTTTTCATTAAATTATTTGCAAGCAACCTCCATTTCACTGCAATATGGTAACAACATTGTCGCCTTAAGTGCAGTATACTGCCCTCCCAGGTACTCAGTTACTGAAACTCAATTCATGGAGTACTTCAAAACGCTCGGAAACAAATTCATAGCAGCTGGAGACTATAATGCCAAGCACCCACACTGGGGCTCAAGATTAATAAACCCCAAAGGCCGGCAGTTATATTCACTAATTATAAACAGTCATCAAAATTTTGACTGTATTACAACAGGTCAACCCACCTACTGGCCGTCCGATTTACAAAAAAAAACCCGACCTCATTGATTTTGCGATCAGCAAAAACTTCGATCGTAGCGAAGTACATGCTGAACCCAATTTCGATCTTTCATCCGACCATTCCCCTGTTATAATTAAAATGATGGGCTTGCCCACATTCATCGAAAAACCCGGCAGAATTGTAACAAATAAAACCCACTGGCTTAAATACAAAAAATATATAAGCTCGCATTTGAACGAGAGCTCTATACTCCGAAGCGAATGTGATATTGACGATGCCGTAACAGAGGTAAACAATATCATGATATCGGCAGCAGTTCATGCAACCCCAAAAATAATTAGCAACCCAATAGAATCTCGAAGATATACTTCAAGCGAGATCGAAACTCTTGTACGAGAAAAAAGACGCCTACGAAGGGAATGGCAGCGACAACGATCACCCACCGCGAAAGTTAACTTAGTGCAAGCGACTAAGCGCCTGAGAGAAGCTCTTGATAATGATCTGAAAACTAATCTAGAAAATTACACTCGTAATTTGAGCCCCACAGCAGAATCAAACTATTCTCTTTGGAAAGCAAATAAAAAGATGAAGGCACCCAAAACAAACGTTGCACCACTGCGTACTAACACTGGAAGCTGGGCTAGAAAGGACGAAGAAAAAGCGCATGTATTTGCTAAGTATCTTGAAAACGTTTTTAAGCCCAACCCACGCACTAACGATTTTCAATTTCCCAAAATAAACCCTCGTTCAATCGAAAATATAGGCGAATTTCAGCACAAGGAGATCAAGACTATCATTGGCGAGCTAAACACAAAAAAGGCTGCAGGCTTTGATCTTATAACCCCACAGATGGTGCAACAACTCCCCACTGTAGCAACAAGGTTAATCCTCTTCATATTCAACGCAATATTGAGACTAGGATATTACCCTAGACCCTGGAAAATTTCGAACATAATTATGATCTCTAAGCCAGGAAAAGATATATCACTTCCATCATCATATCGGCCAATTAGCTTGTTGCCAGTACTCTCAAAAGTCTTTGAAAAATGTCTCTTAGCAAAAATTTTACCACCTTTGCAAAACTCTGGAGCTATTCCCGAGCACCAGTTTGGTTTTCGTAAAAGCCATGGCACCATTGAACAGGTAAATAGAGTTACCACCGAAATCAGAAACGCATTTGAAAAAAAGAAATACTGCTCCGCCATATTTCTGGACATCTCGCAAGCCTTTGATAAAGTATGGCACTCTGGTTTAATGTTTAAAATTAAACATACCCTTCCCGAAAACACTCACACAGTCCTACAATCCTACCTCTCTGAAAGGAAGTTCCAAATCAAATATGGAACACACACGACAAATGAATTTGACATTTCAGCAGGTGTACCTCAAGGTAGTGTCCTAGGGCCACTGCTATACCTGATTTACACGGCTGACCTGCCTGTATCCCCAGAACTCTTCACATCTACATTTGCAGATGATACAGCAATTTTGTTTGCACACAGCGATCCTGTGGTCGCCTCTCGAGTTCTTAATAATCATCTTCATACCGTTGAAGACTGGCTTGCGAACTGGAGAATAAAAGTAAATGAAAGTAAATGCACCCACATTACTTTCACGTTGCGTCGCGGAACTTGCCCCCCTATTATGCTTAATAACACTCATGTTCCACAAGCCAATGAAGTGAGGTATCTTGGCATTTACTTAGATCGCCGTCTCACGTGGCGCAAGCATATTGAGGCTAAACGCACCCAAATGAAGCTGAGCGCCCAAAAACTGCACTGGCTTCTTAACAGTAAGTCACGATTGCGGCTCGAACACAAAGTGCTTCTTTACAACGCAACAATAAAGCCTATATGGACTTATGGTTCCCAGCTCTGGGGAAAAGCCAGTAACTCTTTAATAGACATTATCCAACGCTCACAGTCCAAAATTCTTCGGACTATAACTGGTGCTCCATGGTTTATAAAAAACGAAAACATACATAAAGACCTTTGTACCCCGATGGTTAAAAACGAGCTTATTTCATTAAGCCGCAAATATTGCACTCGGTTGTCCCAACATCCGAACCCATTAGCTAGAAATTTGTTGCTAACAAACAGCTCCTCAAGGCTAAAAAGGCGTGACTTGCCATCACTGTCTCACAACTAATCCCCCTTTAAATTTTTGCAAATTTTTGTAATAAAAAAAATTTCTCCTGGAAAATAATTCTATGGATTTCATCATACGGAACGGCAGCCCAGTTCATGCGTTGGCGTGGACTGAAAGTCATATAATATTAATAAATATTTTTTTTTTTTTTTTAGTTTTGTTTTAGTTTTAGTTTTAAGATTCATTAACTTGTTGTTAGTTCATATGATATGAAGATGCAATAATAAAAACCCGTTAAAAAAAAAAAAAAAAAAAATGGTGTGTCATTAAATAACTCATTCAACCGTTCCCAGGCTCCACTATAATTTTCATCTGAAATTTCCCACTCTCCTAGAGCTGCTGCGGCCTGAACGTTTAGAGAGCTACGCAGATAGCTATATTTGTAAGCCGGAGAAATCTTCTCTCGACTATGAACAGCGTTCATAAATCTGTCCCTGAAGCCCTGCCATTTAATCTGTGACCCGTCAAATGTTCCCCATGTATTGCGAATATTGAAAAGAATTGAATGGCAGCTGAGTCGGTTGACTTAGTTCTGGTGCCACCGCTGCAGCCTGGACAACCAGTTCTTCCTTTTGCCTGATGGCATCAATCTGATCTTGTACCTTTCCCTTGCAAGCTATGTATGCTTCTTCTCCTTTTATCCATTCCGTCATAGATTCATTCTACTCTCCCTCAATTTGCTTATAATCCGAGTAAATTGAGCTATGATTTTCTTTAAAGGCATTCCAGTGTTCTTCGATCACGTCGATAAATATCTGGCATCGACCGACCGAGGTTAATGAGTCCAGTTTTCCATTTTCATGGAGTAGATTCCATAGAGCCATTTGCATTGATGTCTTTTTTTTCCTGTTTCGCCATAATCCTTCTATCCTTTTTCTATTCAAAAGAGAGAAAAGAGAATATAACTATACCAGCCTTTTCATCTTTTATTTTTAGAGGGATTTCAATTCTGTCTCAAAATTTTTTATAGTTTTGCATGTAATTGTTCAATCTTTGCAGAACTTTCAGATAATTTTTTTTTTCAACCGAATTCTTTCCTTTTCCCCTTTTCCTCGTATTTCCGCAGTGGACTGTATAGCCGATACTTACATGTGTAAAAGAATGCTTCTTGTATTTGGATTTTGGATTATTTAATGCTAGAATGAAATTTTCAGTTCCTATAAGGTAAAGATCAGAAAATTATTCAAATATGATATTGGGTTGCTAGATTGAAACCCACAATAAAATTTAAGCAATGAATGACATTCGTGTGAAAACATGTGTATATGCCACAAACCATCTTTCCATATCTGTCCATTCTTGCGGACTATATGAAAAACGTACATATGTTACACAAACGATCTATCCAAGTCATTTTGAAACCAAACCATGACATCATCTAAATGTTATTCGCCTGGAAAACATGTATGTATGCCGCAAGAGATCTATCCAATCTTTCCATATCTGTCCATTTTGCGGCCAATATGTACAACGTAACATAAGTACATATGTACCACATAAAATCTATCTGTCATTTTTATACCAAACAATGGTATCATCAAAATGACATGGAACAACACTTTTTTCTTCTTCATATGGGGCCTTTTTGCCGCGATTTCGTCCTTCAAACGCTCCAATAACGACATATAATAGTCACTGTTGATGGTTTTTCCTTTCTCAAGATAATCGATAAAAATTATTCCATGCCCATCCCAAAAAACAGAGGCCATTACTTTGCCAGCGGACTTTTGAGTCTTTCCACGCTTCGGAGACGGTTCACCGATCGCTGTCCACTCAGCCGACTGTCGATTGGACTCAGGAGTGTAGTGATAGAGTCATGTTTCATCCATTGTCACATATCGACGCAAAAACTCGGGTGTATTGCGAGTTAACAGCTGCAAACACCGCTCAGAATCATCAACACGATGTTGTTTTTGGTCAAATGTGAGCTCGCGCGGCACCCTTTTTGCACAGAGCTTTTTCATATCCAAATATTGATGAATGATATGACCAACACGTTCCTTTGATATCTTTAAGGCCTCTGCTATCTCGATCAACTTCATTTTACGGTCTTTCAAAATCATTTTGTGAATTTTTTTGATGTTTTCGTCGGTAACCACCTCTTTCGGGCGTCCACTGCGTTCACCGTCCTCCGTGCTCATTTCACCACGCTTGAATTTTGCATACCAATCAATTATTGTTGATTTTCCTGGGGCAGAGTCCGGAAACTCATTATCAAGCCAAGTTTTTGCTTCCACTGTATTTTTTCCCTTCAGAAAACAGTATTTTATCAAAACACGAAATTCCTTTTTTTCCATTTTTTTCACAATAACAAAAGTTGCTTCACAAAAGACGCTCTATCTCACAAACTAATTGACTTACAGACGTCAAATTTTGACACGAATCATTTGAAGGTTGCCACTATATAAAAATAATATGCATTTAATACTAGCGACGCCATCTATGTGTCAGACCGGGGACTTATCAGCCAACCTGTTATTTTTCTATCAGTGTATCGATTAGTTAAACTTAAATTTTATCATGGATGGAAAAGAGACCAAGTAAACTAAGACCGCAATTTATTGTTGGTCGTAGTGTTAATTCATTTCTACGCCTTTGATTTTTTCTTAGCATAATTATATTTCTGAATTTAGTATGATGTCCATTTAACTTATTTTTGTACAAACGTTATTCAAAAATTCTCTTTTTGTTTTTCATTTTGTAAATAAATAAAATTAAAAAAAAAAATTAATTAATATGTTTGTGCTTTTCAGTGTTGAGTTTACCGTAGGAAGTAAACCGGTTAACAATTTTCGAATGATTGAACGGCATTTTTTTCGTGATCGACTATTGAAGACATTCGACTTTGAGTTCGGATACTGCATTCCATTATCAAGCAATAATTGCGAACATATATATGAATTTCCTAATCTACCGCCAGACCTGGGTAAGATTAACAATTTAATTTGGCCATCACAGCATAAAATACATTTGCACTTCTTTTAGTTGCGGAGATGATACGAAGTCCATTTGAAACACGTTCCGATAGCTTTTACTTTGTAGAAGACCGACTTGTGATGCATAATAAAGCCGACTATGCGTATGATGGAGGATTGCCCGTTTAAAAAAGACACTTTCAAGTTTAAACATATAATCTGTAGCTATTTTATAATTTAATTTGAGATGAAAGCCAAAGAACACATACTTTTGACTGCACCTTTCTCCCAAGAGCTGCTTTTTTATTTTTTATTTTTGCATTTACAATAAAGAATTGCACGAACTGATTTCACATCTTTTATGACTCTGGAAAATATTTGATGTAAAAAATTACCAAATATACTTTCTTGAGAAAAATAAGTAATTTTTAACTCTAATATATCCCTGTTGCACGATGAAATGGAACCATTGATGAAATATCGTAAGAAGTTATTGCTGTATAAGTTAAAGAACACCTCGTTACTATAATCGAAAAAGAAAATTTTTAAGGAATATGGCGAGCATGGTGCGAGCAAGATAATTTAATATATAACCTTGATTTTATGTTTAAAGGGCTCTCAGCGCTGTATATGAAAATTTACATATTAAAAAAGCTTCAAAAAAGCGGAGGAAATATATTAGTTCAAAATTTACGAAAGTTAAGCACGTCAGCCCACACTCCAAAATTATTTGCAAGTAAATTCACACACAATTGGCTTAAATGTAACCAATGTAACCTTCACACCATGCTTTTATTAAAATGTGAATAATATGTATTAAACAACCACATTTATAGTTCCAGTTGTTAAGGATTAATTCAAAAGGTAGTAAGCCAAATTTTTTTTTACCCTTTTATTAATATAATAGCATATTTCGACACAGTGAATGAACTAAGTATGGACTCGAGCAAACGCACATCTCTAATCAACTGATTTCGTTGGAAGCTGAGTAAAACTGCTGTATAAACGATGTCTGTGTATTTTACAATGTACATACCTTGCAGGAAGCCTGTCGGCACATTACCCAATGTCTACAATGAGTCAATAGCTATAGTTCATCTCTGTCGACCATGTCAACAAGAAGTCTATATATTTAAATTTTGTGAGTTTTTGCTGCAGTCAATGCGATAGAAACAATCAACGAGGCGAAGGCGGATGAAAATGTGAAAAAGCGGGTAATATTTGATGTATAAAAATAATTTAATCTATTCTCCCGGCTTAGGGTCAATGCATTTCTGTTATGAAACCTAATTAAACAAGTAAGGGTGTTATAGTCAGCAGGGTTGGGCATAATGTACTAAATAATAAATGCAATAAGCATTTCACTACCATTAACTCTTTAGTGGTAATGAACAAACGAGTTTCACTATCACTAAACGTATAGTGAAAATTAAATAAACTTACACTGTCACGATGCCTTCAGTGCTAGTGAAATGAAATTGCAATATCACTAAATGTTTAGTGCTAGTGAAAAAAAGACTGTATTTTGAGGAAGTAAAATGCATTACAATTTTGTTTCAACTAATCCTTTTAAGCCTTATTTGATACAATTATTTTCGAAATTCGGGACCCGGCAAAGGGGTGAAATTTTTTTTTCAATGTCTTCAGCGATTCCAATTTCGAATTGTTGGTTTTAAGTAAGGCAAATAAAGATTAATTTAAACAAAATTATAATGCATTTTGCTTCCTCAAAAACCAGTCTTTTTTTCACTAGCACTAAACATTTAGTGATAGTGCAATTTCATTTCACTAGCACTGAAGGCATCGTGACAGTGTAAGTTTATTTCATTTTCACTAAACGTTTAGTGATAATGAAACTTTATTTCATTGTCACTAAACGTTCAGTGATAGTGAAACTCGTTTGTTCATTACCACTAAAGAGTAAATGGTAGTGCAATTTAGTGGTAGTTCCAAATGCCCAACCCTGATAGTCAGGCGAGCCTGACAATAAAATACCCGACACAGACACACATGTTTAAATAAATTTTGAAAAACGCCCCTTTTCCACGACCAATTTTACATTTTTTTTTTGCAATTGTAATTGGAGGCTTAAATATACACTCAAATTCTAAGCTTCATTGAAATATTTCGAACAACTCCGATTTTGAGCCGGTTTTGGGATTTTTGTGACAGACCCTAGCACTGGAGGTACCCTTTATAAGGGACCGATCAAGAAAACATTTTGGGAGAATGTTTATGACTACAAAGGAACTTTTTGCAAGCAAGTCCGAATGCCACAATGCTCTTTAATTTACATTAAATTTGATAGCAGTGACAAAACGTCCATGGACTTAATTCCCATGGGCTTTGTGTCCGAGATTATGGCGGAAATAAGACCAAAATTTGGTTTTGAACTTATGTAGGAATCCAAAACGGACATTAGCCCCATGGGCTTTTAGTCCGTTTAGAGAAAATGCATTTTTTTTATTTCTTTATTTCATTTTGCTCGTTTACTTCAAGGATGTCATAACTCAAAAAACACGACTTTTGGGCTGATGATGAAGAAACTTTCGTCGTATCATGACTCATGTGGGAAAAGAATAGTATTTTTTCACCTAAGTGCGAGTTAATTAAAAACTTGAAACGCTTTTTTCTCAAAATTGATTTTTGTGAGATATGACACCCTTGAAGTAAATGAGCGATATGTAAAAAGGTATTTTTAGTGCATTTTCTACCAAATTTCGAAAAAAATGATACATTTTTCAAATTAAAAAAAAAAAAAAAACAAATTTGAAATAAGACCATATGACCTTATTTAGAGCGAATATGTGAAAAAATGTCATCTTATTATGAAAACTAAGGTATATGTATTCCACAAAGCTTTATGGAGTTTTTTGCGGAAACGACGATTTTCAGCAGCTAGGGTGTGCGTGGATTGCAAGCGTGCATGGAGTGCACCCACTGAGTTGACGATCAGCTAGGAAAGCTGAGTTGATGGATGTGCATGGATTGCACCTGCTGTTGTAGAACGATTTATAATTGCTGGCCGGTCATTTCTTTCCAATCTCGAAGAGTACGATGTGTTTGATAACCCACAGGCAAGTGGATTTCCATATCTGCGCAATTGAAGTATTTCTCTTTAATATTAGTGAACTCTGTTTTAACCAGTTCTACGTTGAGCTCTTTATGGGTTCGTTCATTCGAAACAAACCAATGAGCTTCTGTTATAGTCCTTAGAATCTTGGACTGTGTTTTTTGCAGGATTTCTGAATTCGAAAAGCTGGCATTTCCATACAATTGTTAACCATACGTCCATATTGGTTTTGTAAATTGATTGTATAGAAGGATTTTATATTCAAGCTTTAGGGGAGAGCGGCTGTTTATTAACCAGTGCAAGCTATTGACTTTAAGCTTCACTTAGGTTCTCTTGGCTTTCATATGCTTACGCCATGTCAGTCTTTTGTCCAAATGAATACCGAGATATGTGACTTCCTCTCATTGTGGAATGTGTACGTTATTAAGGAAAATGCCCGGAAACTTTTCTATTGAGCATGAAATTAATATGTTGACACTTAAGCTCATTTATTTTGATTCGCCATTTAGATAACCAGCTTTGGATTTCGCTCAAGTGATCTTGGAGCTGAGAAGTTGCGACAATTATGTCTTTGTATCGACTAAGTACCGCTGTGTCATCAACAAATGTTGAAATCAATATTCTATCGTTATTTGGAATATCTGCTGTGTACACAAGGTAAAGAAAAGGCCCAACAACACTTCCTTAGGGTACTCCCGCATTTATTTCAAATCTTTTTGTAATCGATGTTTATCGATGTTTTTAAATTTCACTAAACTAAATTAATTATTTATCACAAAAAATAATAACCAAATGTAGTTTATGGTAAAAAATAGACAATCGCAATAAAAACTGGGATAATGCTTAAAATTATAAAACATCAATCTGATTGTAAGTATCTAACTAACATCGATGTTTTTCAATTTTAAGCATTATCGAAGTTCACCGTCTATCCTTTTCCGTCTGTCCTTTTCCATAAACTACTAAGTTTGTTAGGATTTAAATTAAGTTAATTTGACTTTCATCATTCGTCAACCCTGGTCGACTGAAGCGGTTTAAATTTGCGCTCCAGTAAACAAAATTTGTTTTAATTAAAGTTAAAATCCCGAGAAAGAGTAAACTCAACCAAACTTGAGCAAAAGCTCAAAAAGGATCCAGCTCGAGGTTCGAGAAGAAATTAAGTGTCGGCTCATTTAATTTGTGGATATTCTGGCGCTATAAATAAAGATAAGTATTGTGATAAACATACATACATACATACGTGAATTGGATTTACATTGTAACCCAATTACAGACAAACCCGAGAGTGAGGCAGCTGGTCTCTGCAGCTGCTTACAGCTGCCATCTGCCGGCGAGCATTCTATTCAAATAAGGTGATGCCAGTGGATAGATCACCTCCCTTGAGTAGCCTAGATACGAACCATAAGTCAGCTGGACTTACATATGGCGCAATAAGCCAAGCTCCACAACTTCCCAGTCGGAAACTTTTGCAAGATGGTCTCAACCTGGATCAGTCCAACAGTGTACAGCCAGGTACAAAATTTCTAACATAAAAAGTCAATTTGAGAGACAAAGATCGCAATCTATTAGTGGAATAAATTGCTGTGCCAGCAAGGATAATAAGACCAACAACACTTTCGAAAGTTCGAGTTCTGGTTACCCTGCACCCACTTTTCCCAGTGCTCAAACTTAACCCGTTTCGCCCAAACAAAACAAAATAGTTGACTTGGATAAAATGAGTAAAAAGGTAAATGAAAAGCAACCGGTGCTGATCGGTAGGCATAGGTATGTTACGAAGAGGAAAAGAAGTCTTGTCGGAAAAAATGATGTTAGAGCCAAGTTTAAAAAAACCGAAATTCCTCTCCAAACAACACTAGCGGGAAACCGTTTCGCTCCTCTAGCTAACTATCATCGAAAATTCCGAATCTCAGCCAGTTAAAACTTTTTAACCATCGCCAATCTACTTGCGCGAGCGGAACTCTAGTGCACTCGTTGCCAAATTAACTGGTTTGTTAGGAAACAACAATTTCTATGTTGTTCCCCTAACAAAGGGTAATATGCACGAAACTAAAACGGAGCATAATTTCGGCAGAGTTGTAAAAGAGCTCGAACGTTATAACAAAAATTTTTATACATACCAGCTAAAGAGTAGCAAAGGCATTACAGTTGTGATCAAAGGTATTGAAGCAGACGTTGACACAAATGACATAAAAAACGAACTGGGGGAAAAGGGCTTTCACGCTAGATCCGTTTTAAATATATTTAATAAGTATGAAGATCCACAGCCTATGTTTAAAGTAGATTTGTTGCGTGACAACTTAAAGCTGAAAAAAAACGAAATCCATCCCATATATAATTTACAATTCTTATTACATCGCAAAAGATCAGTCGAAGAGCCACACAAACGAAGTGGTCCAGTTTAATGCGCCAACTGTCAAGAGTTTGGACACACAAAGTAATATTGCCTCTCGCGCACCGTTTGCATAGTTTGTGGCGAACTTCATCATAGCTCAGTTTGCAATAAAAAAGCTCAAAACGATCGCTGATTAATAAAATGTAGTAATTGTTAAGCTAACCATACTGGAAATTACAGAGGTTGCTTAGTTTATGAAGACCTACAAAAACGTTTGAATGTTAAGCAAGAAGCGGTAAGAAATCCTTCTAATAATATAGTTTTTTCCGCCCCTTCAAATTCTAATAACAACCCTGTGACCTCAGGCATTTCCTATGCTGATGCATTAAAGTTCGCGAGCACTGTTAATCCCCCTGCTAACACGAATAGCTATCTTGAAGTAATGATACTCAGTCTAGGTCAAACTTTGAATGTACTTGTGCAAATGATGCAAAAAATTGATAAACTTTTGACTGCAGTTTTGGAGAAAAAATGAGTGTCTTGAAAATGTGTGCGTGAAATTCGAATGGGTTAACTAAGCATAAGCTGAAAATTCAGAGTTTTTTAAGCCAAGAGGAAATTGACGTGTTGCTCCGAAACTCATTTAAAAAATAAAAACTTCTTTTCTATCCCCGGATAAATATTCTATCAAACCAACCATCCAGACGGCAAGGCGCATGGAGGCACTGGTATTCTTATTCGCAAAAGAATCCAACATTTTCCTCTAGATTCCTATAGTTATGATTTCCTTCAAGCAACGACACTATGCGTCGTATTACGTTTTATCGGCGATTTATTGCCCACCTCGCTTCAGTATAACAGAAAAAATGTTTCTAGATTTCTGTGTGACACTAGGGGATAAGTTTCTTGCAGCAGGTGACTATAATGCAAAGCACATTTTCTGGGGCTCGCGAACCTACAATTCTAAGGGTCAACAATTATACAAGACAATAATTAATTAAAAATAATGCTCTTGACTTTGTGTCCCCAAGGAAACCAACTTACTGGCCATTAGACCTCCAAAAAATTCCTGACCTCTTAGATTTCGGGATCACTAAGGGTATTGCAAGAGAACTTATTTCAGCAAAAGCGACAGCTGACCTCTCGTCGGATCATTCGCCTGTTGTATTTCTTTTGCACAAGTATCCAATAAAACTTGAACGTTCAATCAGCCTAACAAATCCAAGGACTAACTGGCTGAAGTACAAAAAGTATATAGGTTCGCATATACATACTAATAATAAAATAGACTGCAATGAGCATATTGGTGACGCCGTAACGGTTTTTTTTTTCTTCCATTCTTGAATCAGCAGCGAAAAACTACTCCTTGTACGGGAGACAGGGCTAGAAAAACCCGGACCAATATAGAAATTGGAAACCTTGTCGCTGAAAAACGAAGATGTAGGCGCGAATGGCAACGATTCCGGTCATCATTTGCCAAAGATAGACTAAAAGACGCTAAAAAATGCTTGGACGAGCTCTTATCAGGGAAAAGGAAATTAAAAAAATCCACTTTATCCAGAAACTTACGCCCAGGGGAGTCCACGTGGTTAGCGAGCCGCACTTTTAAGAATCCTGTATATAGTGAGTCACCTATTCGTAGACGAAACAATGGGTGGGCGCGATCCGACGAAGAGAAAGCAACGGCTTTTGCAGTACACCTTAGTAGAGTATTTCAATCAAACCCGAGCACTATTGCACACAATTTTCCAACTCAATCCGAAAACACAAACAGAATTCGCGCAAACTTTATTCCGAGTGAGGTATCTAATACCATAAAAAGTTAATTAATCTGTAAAAAAAAAAAACCCCCGTACATGATCTTATTACTCCGAAAATGTTAAAAAATTTACCTTTCGTAGCAGTAGTATTTTTAACTGTGCTTTTTAATTCTATTATAAGGTATTGTTATTTTCCAAAATATTGGAAACGGTCGGTTATTAAAATGATGCCTTAACCCGGTAAAGATCCTACGCAATCTTCCTCTTACAGACCCATAAGTCTCCTTCCTTGCTTTTTAAAGTTATTCGAAAAACTTCTGATATCCAAATTGACTCCATTTCTTCAGGAACAAAATATTATTCCTTCCCATCAATTTGGATTCAGAAAAAAAACAAGGTACTATAGAGCAAGTAAATTGTATTACGAACTAAATAAGAATCGCATTTGAACATCCCGAGTACTGCTCAGCAGTTTTCTTGGAAGTGCAGTAAGCGTTCGACAAAGTTTGGCACGACGGTTTGCTACATAAAATTCGAAGCTTACTTCCTTTAAATTTTCACGCGACCTTTGAGTCATACTTAAAACATAGAACGTTTTAAGTAAAACACAACTACTTTACAACAAAATGTTATGAAATTCATGCAGCGGTTCCTCAAGGAAGTGTTGTTGGGCCTATTCTCTATCTTTTGTACACAGCGGATATTCCTAATAGCGATCGAGTATCAATTTCGACATTTGCTGACGACACAGCGATACTTAGCTGTCACAAGGATATTTGTGTTGCAACTTTTGAGCTCCAAAATCATCTCCGCGAAATCCAAGGCTGGCTTACTAAATGGCGAATCCAAATAAACGAGCTCAAATGCCGACATATCGCTTTCACGCTAAACAGGAAAGCTTCGCCGGACATTTTCCTTAATAACACACGCATCCCTCAATGTGAAAAAGTTACTTACCTCGGACTTCACTTAGATAAAAGATTGACATTGCGTAAGCACATCGAGGCCAAGAGAACCCAAATGAAGCTGAAAGCAAGCAGCTTACACTGGCTCATAAATAATCGCTCTGATTTAAAACTAGATTATAAAGTCCTTCTGTACAAGCAAGTTATTAAACCAATATGGACGTATGGTTTGCAATTGTATGGACATGCAAGCGCTTCGAATATAGACCTTCTACAAAGAGCACAATCCCAAATTCTAAGGACAATTACTGGATCCCCATGGTTTGTTACAAATGAAAGAATACATAGAGAGCTCAACGTAGAAATGGTGAAAACGGAATTCGCCAAAATCAAAGAAAATTATTTTTGTAAACTGCAAGGTCACGTAAATCCACTAGCGCGTTTATTAAAAAATACATCACACTATTCGAGGCTAAAAAGAAATGATCGACCAGCGGTTCCAAATACAACAGATGCAATCCATGCACATTCAACAACACAGCTTTCCTAGCTGATTGCCGACGCGGTTTTCGTAGTGCAATCCATGCACTTCCAAAAACAACAGCTTTCCTAGCTATAAACTCAAAAATCTACATCCTATCGGGTAATATACTGCATAACCACCTTACTGAGCTTTATATTATGCTCTCTAACACCGTTATCAATTATATGTGCTCCTACACACACATCATAAAAGCCTAGTTCCAGCAAAAAGGCACGTAATTATCAAAAAATTACATCTCATAAAGGATTCTTCAAATCTGAATATGCTCTGTGATATGTAATTTTGTAACTTTAGGTGTAAGATTTTTAAAAAAATTATTGGTAGACGCCTATCCTAAAGGAGTGATGCAATAAATAAAATGAATTGTTTAAAAAAAATAAAAAGAATTTACTTAATTTATTTCGATCAATATCTATTAAAAGAAATTTAAAAACATCGATACCATCGATGATAATATCGATTGCTTTGAGCTCTAGCATAATTAGCTGTTCTGATTTATTTTGCACGTTCAACAAAAATCAAAACTCAAAGATGGACAAATCAAAGTCTGCGGTATGTATCGGTATCCGGCCGGATAATAGTGATATCCGGTGGGCTTGCCGGATATCTAAAAACCAGCCGGATACGCTGGATACCGGATAGTTACCGGATGTCCGGCACATCCCTAGTTTTAAGTATGGCTCAAAGATCGCGTGAAAATTAAAGGGAAGTAATCTTCTGATTTTGTATAACAGTCCCTCATGCCAAACTTTATCGAACTCTTGTT
Source organism: Chlorops oryzae (assembly GCA_020466095.1). Taxonomy (NCBI): domain Eukaryota; kingdom Metazoa; phylum Arthropoda; class Insecta; order Diptera; family Chloropidae; genus Chlorops; species Chlorops oryzae. The sequence continues at coordinate 57,549,738 of CM035808.1, read as the reverse complement.
GCACATCTAGAAATACTGCAGAGCAGTACTCCCGATTTTCATAGGCAATTTCATTTGTAATCCGATTTACTTGTTCAATAGTACCGTGTTGGTTTCTAAGCCCGAATTGATGTGGAGGGATAATATTTTGCTCTTGCAGATAAGGTGTCAATTAAGCTATGAGTACCTTTTCGAATAATTTTGAGAGACAAGGCAGGAGGCTTATTGGTCAGTAAAAAGATGTTTGGGTAGGATCTTTTCCTGCCTTAGGCACCATTTTAATAACCGACCGTTTCCAATCTTTTGGGAAGTAGCTGAATTTAATAATTGAATTAAATAAGACTGTTAAAAACTGTACTGCTACTGATGGTATATTTTTTAACATTTTTGGAGTAACATCATGCTCCGGGGCTTTTTTGCAGACAAGTTCTTTTTTTTTTTATACCGGCAATTTCTCTTGAACTGATTTGTATGGAAATTCTGCGTGTGTTTTCGGACAGAGTTGGAAGAATATGGGCAACATTGCTCGGATTCCCTTGGAATACTTTATTGAGGTGCATAGCAAAAGCCATGGCCTTTTCTTCATCTGAGCGCGCCCATCCACTGTTGAGTCACCGAACGGGTGTTTCACTGTGGGGTCTTCATACAGCGGCTGGCCAACCACATGATACTAAGATTTGACCCTATGGGCGTAAGGTTCTCGACAAAGCTGCGGGTTTTAAATTTTTTATCCTTATTTAAAGTTCCTCTTAGTTTTTTTCAACTTCTTTGAGCTTGTTTTTGGCAAACGGAGAACGGGACCGTTGCCATTCGCGCCTGAGTCGTAGTTTTTCTGCGACGAGATTTTCAATTTCCCTATTAGACAAAGTTTTGTTTGTTCTAGGTTTAGTATGAGGAGTCGGGGTTTTCGCTGTTGATGCCAAATAAGATTTAAAAACAGTGACAGCTTCATCAATATGATCAATGCATTCAATTTTCTAGTAAGTATGAATATGCGCACTTATGAACTTTTTGTATTGAAACCAATTTGTACCTGGATCTGTTAAGCTGGGTGTGCATTCACTTGCGATCTGGTAGCCAATAAGTTGGCTGTCTGGAAGATATAAAGTCATTGGAATTGTTTTTATTGATAATTGCCTTGTATTATTTCTGACCCTTAGGACCCTTTGGCTTTATAGTCTCCCGTTGCTAGGAACTTATCACCTAATGTCTTAAAGAAGTCTAAAAACATTTTTTTCGTTAAGCTAAAATGAGGTGGACAGTAAATCGTCGATAAAACAAGATTTTTACCTCTCAGTATCACGCAAAGCGTTTTTTCCTGATGGAAATCATAACTGTACGAATCTAGAAAAAAATGTTTTATTCTTCTACGACTAAGTATACCCGTGCCTCCATGCGCCTTGCCATCTGGGTGGTTGGTTTGATAAAATATATACCCGGGGGTTGAGAAGAAATTTTTGTTTGTTAAATGTGTTTCAGAGAGAAGCATAACGTCAACTTCTTCCTGATTTAGGAAATTCTGAATTTCAAGCTTATGCTTGGGTAACTCGTTCAGATTCCAGGCAAAAATTTTAAGGAAATTCATATTTTAGCCAAAAGTGCTGTCATTAGTTGTGTTTGCATTTGCACAATTCTGTCGAGTGAGCTTTGCATTGTTTGCATAAATTGGGAAAATTTTTAAGTTAGAGTAGATATTATTATCTCAAGTCTGCTATTCTTGTAAGTGAGAAGACTTATAGCCTTTTTACACTAACATAGGAAACCTAGGTTTGCGTTCGTAACCTAAATGCAAACCTAGCGCCTTTACACTGCACTTATCGAGGTTACGTTTGACAGTTCATTTTTATTTTTTTATATAAATACATACTTATACTTCATACTTCCACAGGAGCTCTGAAAAAATTTCTTTTCGCCATTTCATCACAAATCTCGGCATACACATGGCCGTTTTTTCTGTTCCCACGTAGTCCATCTATATTTTCAGCCCACAATTCGATTAGGGCACATTCCGCATCTTCGCTCCACACCTTCTTTTTCTTTTTTTCCCCGAAAACCTTTTCTTTTAATTCCTTATTCATTTCCTTTTCCAAAACTTCGATTTGACTTCAACTTCAACTTCTTATTCTTTTTCTTCTTTAATTCATTCCCCATTCAACGAAAATTGCCATTTCACAGGGAATTTCTCACAATATATGTCAGTTTATTGAATGCAACCCTGTGCCTTATCGAGGTTTGGGACTGGGTTAGCGCCAAACCCACCACTTGACTGGGTTTGCTTTTGTATGGGAAACCGAGCGGTTTGATACTGGGTTAGGCAGCAAACCTAGATAAACGAGGTAACCCCGTATGTGTAAAAAGGCTATTACAAAGGGGGCGGGTTTAAGTGCATTTGCATAAGAAACTCCTGGATTTATAGGGTTCATATTTAGGTTGTGAGAGGAAAATGGTACCGAAACAGTAATATTTTTTGTCCGATTACGAGTAGATTCTTTTTTAATATTGATTCGCTTTTTCAGATCTTGATAAACTAGACAACCTCTGAAATTTGCAGTATGGTTTCCTTGACAGTTACTACATTTAAATAATTTGCGATTATTATTTGATTTTTTATCGCAGACTGAGCTGTGATGAAGCTTGCCACATATTATACACACGGTGCGCAATGTACAATACAATTTTGTGTGTCCAAATTCTTGGCAGTTGGCACATTGACGATTTTTTTTGTGTGGCTTTTCTACCGCTATTTTACGATGCAACAAGGAATTACAAATTGGATATCGGATGGATTTCGATTTTTTAAAGTTTTAAGCTGTCCGGCAATATACCAACTTAAAACATAGGCTGAGGAATTTTTGCTTTGTTAAATATATTTCTAACCGATCTTCCGTGCAAACCTTTTTCTTCTAGCACACTTTTAATTTCGTTTGTGTCAACATCTGCTTCAATACCTTTGATCACAACTGTAATACCTTTGCTACTCTTTAGCTGTTATGTGTATTTTTATTCGCTCCTTCAAAGCCTTTTACAACTTTGCGGTAACTATCTTCCGTGTTGTTTGAATTTTTGTTTCCTGGATATTACGCCAAGTTAAGGTAGTAAGTTAAGTAGTAAAAGGTGCTTTTTTCTTAATAAATTAGCTAATTTGGCAACAAGTTCATTCGAGCTCCGGTCGCGCAAATAGATTGGGAGCGGTTTGAGTAATTTTATTGGCCGATTTTCTGTTGAATTTTTATCAAAAATTGCAGCAAGTGGAGCGAACCGATTACCATTTAGTGTTTCTTCGGGAGCAGTATCTTCGATTTTATTAAGTTTGGCCCTGATTTCATTTTTTCCGGAAGGGATTTTTTTGCTCTACGATGCCTACTGATTACCACCGCCTGCTCCTTGTTTTGCTCTTTTTTCATTTCAACAACTATTGGGCTTTGTTTGGACGAATTAAGTTTAATAACATCTCTAGGAAGAGAGTCCAAAGGGGAATTTGGTAAAGTACTCTTAGGAGTGCTGTTAGGGCTTTTTTCCTTACCGCTATGTGAAATTATTCCATTGGTGGAGTTCGATCTCTTCCTTTCAAATTGGATTTTTATGTTTTTGAATAAGCTTATACCTGGCTATACCTGTGTAATTTTCCTACTGGGAATAAGTGAATCTTCCCTACCGGGATGTTGATTAAGCCCAGATTTTAATGGGCTTGTGTCGCAACTATTGGATGGTGGACTGTGTCCGATCGGCATCACTTTCGGGCACAGCAGCTAGCTGCTGCAGCAGCTGCAGAGACCGAGCGTATCTTTCTTTCGTTCCTAGAAGTTGGAAGACAACAAATCATGTACGGTTGTCCGTATGCATATTCACTATACTTATCTTTATTTTGTGTTTAAAATACAAAATTTACTGATGGAGCGGCACAGAAACACTGCCGTCCTCCTTGCAGAAAACTTTTGACCTTTGCTCAAATTAGTGGAAGATTCACGATATTTACGTTTTATGGTTATTTTTAGCTATTGTTTACGGAGCACGAAACTATGTACTTCAATCTTCGACAAGGGTTGCCAAAGAAAAAAATAAATAAAATAAAAACAAGTTAAGAAGCTTACATCGGCTAAGCCGATGGCCCACATACCTTTTCCTCATTCTAATATATTTTAAAACATTACCTTAACACAAATTTCTGCCATTTTCTGTTGTTCTAGTTTGGATATCTAGCTTCACTAGCGTGCCCAAGTGGTCCGATTTTGTCGGACTTGGTCCGATTTTTCAAACCTAGGCCCGACAGGTCCGATTTTGGCTTCTCGCCAAAAAATAAATATATTGTGGAGTTTTGCATTTTACGCGTTACTCGACATTCCTTTTTAACGCAGTCCAACTGTTAAAAAAAATTCCCCTTAAAAATAAAGGGAAAACAACTAAGTTGGCAGCACTGTTTTGGATATTAGAGTAAAGGCCTGATTACAATAGGGCAGTGGCAGTGGCAGTATTCCGCGTATTTAAAGTATCAGTATGAATACTGGCACTGAGACTGCCCTATTGTGGACATTTACATTAGTCAATTGTTGACGGTCAATTTTCCGTTTTTAGGAGAGACGATGTACGGAAAGGTAGAGAAAAGTTGAAGATTTTTTAGTTGCACGTACTCGGTCAATCCTTTTGTGCTCTGTTTCGTTGAGTCGAACGTGACGTTGGCTGCGATCGAGTTTTTGACGTCTGCTTCATTTACTTTCAACGATCTGAGTGTTCACATCGCGGTTTAAAAAAACAAAGGAGATCCTGTAACAACCCCCAGTGACTTGTTTTTGTATGATTACAAACTAAAATATTTCGTTTATTATTTTTTTTACCGTTTTTTAATGAATTTTTTCATGGAGATCCGAGTTCAGGCGAAAAAAATTATAACCTTTTTTTTTGGTCCGATTTTTTCCGAAAAATATGTGGTCAGGTTAAGCTACACCTTATCTGTGCTTCGATTTAGCTGCACAAACTCGAAATTATAATTAAGTACAAAATTTTTGGGAATGGTGGTCTTGATCAAGGTGATCAAGTAACCGTTAGAGGACATTTTGTCTAGCTGCGAAATACTCAATTCAAAATAGTGAAAATCAAATTTTTCGGAACTTTTCGAATTTCACGAATGGTGGTCTTCATCAAGATTTAACCTTTAGAGGACATTATATCTAGGTGCGAAATACTCATGGTCAAAATTTAACCATAAATGACGACTTTATGTGGCGGAAAAAATACACAATTAGAAGAAGCAAAAAAAAAAAAAAATTTTTGTATACAGATATGAGAATAAGAGAAAGAGTGTTTTTTTCTAATGAGTAGGATGCTGACAATAAATATAGCGATGTCGCAATTTTTTCAGCGAAAGCTTAAGTCTAAATAGTAGCTATACGCACACCAAATTTTAATAAGCTGGGATGTATAATAAAAAAGTTATCCACAAAAACCTAAAAATATTTTTGAAATATCTGAACCACTTCTAACGATCCAAGAAGGGACTACGAAAAAAATTTGTATGCTGTTTTTCGGACATTTACCTGGTTCAAGTCCATGCCAAATTTCAATATGAGATCTTTCATGGCTTAAGGGCCCTCTCCAGCTCTGTCAAAAATGAAAAACTTCATATAAAAATAAGCTTAAGAAATGCTGAAGAAAATTTTTTGTGAGAAATTTTCTGTAAACAGTCTCCAGATCGTCAAAAAGTAGTTCCTTATTTCGCTCCCTTTTTTGATGTAAATAAAACACGGTAACACAGATTTTTCTGTTAGAAATATTGAACTTATCCTTATTTCTGAAAGAAATTTTGACAGAAGAGGCAAGTTCGAAAAAAATTAATTGGATTTAATCCCTTCTCGCATACGAAGCCATATGGGCATTTTCATTTTGACGTGACGTGACATTCGAACGAAAAACAAAATTTTTTTTAAATGAAGAATTGCAAATTTAAAAAAAGTTTTTTAATATTTGCATACTAATAAAGTAGCACTATGTTCAATAAAAAAATTTGACCAATAGACCATAAGGATTTGAGTATTGAAGCAAAAAAGTGTCCTAGCGTTTCGTTACGAAAAACAGAAGTGGGTTTTTGACTTAGATTACAAGATTGCAAAACTCTGCTAATTTCGCAAAACTTTTCGTATTAAACTTATAGCAATAAGATTGGAAAATATAAGAGTTCATTTTCCAAGTTTTAAAATTGTAAAATCGTTTGTCGTTCGTTTTTTATTGGCCTTAATTACCTGGCGTTACGTTACCTGGCGTTACGTTACTAAAATTTCAAAAGGGTTTAGTCATGAAAATAGTCTTTTATTTTAACTTTTTTCCTTTTAATTCATAAATTCTGGTATTATAAATAGAAGGGCCAATAATAAATTTTATCAAAAACAATATTTAATTGAGCTTGCGTAATTAGAAGATAATTATCAACTTATTCGTTAAAGAATTTTTGTTGTTGTTGTTTTGGTTGATTCTTCTGAATGGAATTATTAAGGACGATAACTTCCATTGATCAGGTTACTAAAATGGCCCAAATTTCATAGATAAAGCACTTTTAAAGGTAATTTAAGAAATACAAATACAACAAAATAAGCCTGTCCCTATGTTTTACAGAAATGAGGGCTGACTATAACCACCAATCTTCTTAAATAGTGGAATTCAGATGTGTTACTATGATAGTACATACCCAAAAATTGTTTTAAGGAACTGGGGCATTTTCATTTCCGGTAGACCTTTCTGTGGAAATGTCCATATATGGACGCAAAAATTTATAATTTTTTCCTTGCCAGATGAAAAATCCTGTACTTAAAACAAAACCGAAATCCAAATAAGCATGGCATTAACTAACGGAATCTTAGTAGATTTCGTCTGACATATGGCCGTAGTCCACATTATATGATCTTTTGTCTAACATTTGTCATTGAGAAGAATTAAAAAAAAAAAAATTATCATTATTGAAATTTGTTATAATTTAAAAATGGTGGGTAAAGAGTGCGAAAAAAATATTTCTATTTATATACACATACTCTTTTCAACCTTCTCAACAGTAAAATGGTATGAACATTGAAAGTTTTGGGTTTCCTGGCATATTTTGCCTACCTTTTCCATATATCTTAATTTATAACCACTTCTGTTATAAACATAAAAAAAATTAAATTTAATTAATTTTTCCTTTAATTGAGCCCAATAAATCATTATGGTGGAGGAAAAATATTTGTTTTTCATTTCGTTAATAATTCATGCGGGAAGGGGTTAACCAGGTTCAATGTGTAATTTTCAGAAATGGATAAATGAAATCAAAAATTTTCGATAATAAGAAACGTCTTGACGTAAAATATATAAATTGTCACTATTGCATTAAAAAATGAAATAATGCTACGTTTTTTCGTTTAAAGAATATTTAGAAAATTCCTGCTGATATTCCTTACAGAGCTGGAGAGGGCCCTTTAGGAGTAAATTACGAAAAACTAAAGTGTGAGCGACAGACAGACATGGCTAGATCGACTCCTGTTGTCACCCTGATCAAGAATATATATATGTCGGAGTGTGTCCTGATGCGATCGCATCAGGATCAACGTTGAAATCACCAGGACCCTTGGTAGTAATAGCAGGACCTGATAATTTCTCTGCAGGACCTGAACTCGGGTTCTGAGGATCCAGAGTTGGAGCCATGTTCGGAATGCTCTGTATATTGTTCGTTTTGAAGGGTTTTCGTGAACGCAATGTAATACTATGCGTTCAGCTCTTTTGTTATCTTGTTTTTAATAACAACTGATCTTTCTATTCAAAATAGCTTCCCACATTAATTTTGTAGCTCTTGTCAAAGCCTACTTGTTTTCTCAATATACACGCTCGAACGCATAGTAGCACATTCGGCAAAAGCTTTATACTTTTTACTAGTGATGCCACGAATATTCGGCCACTATTCGGTATTCGGCCTATTCGGCGTCATTTTTCAGTATTCGGTATTCGGCCGAATAGTTAAAATATTCGGCCGAATACCGAATAGTAGAAATAACTTATTAAAAAAATCAACACTAACTACAAATTAAATTTTTCTCACAATAACGTAAAAAAACTTAATTAACGAGAACTAAAAATACAGCAGATTTGCATTTTATTCTTTAGAAATATTAAATGTACGCTAGCTTCTTCTAATTTTTCTTCGAAAACATTATAAACAGTGGGCAAATTTTTCAGCGGCAGCTTTTGCCTTGACTCCAGCTAGTCGCGAGTAGGCCCAAGCTGTCTTTACTTCGTGCCGAATATTCGGTTGCCGAATATTCGTTATTCGGCCGAGAGGTTGACCGAATATTCGGTATTCGGTATTCGGCCAAATCCACTATTCGGGGCATCACTACTTTTTACCTCGCTCTCAAAACCATATATCACCGACACGGACACCCTGACTATCACACGACCTCGTGTGAGGCTTATTCGTTTTTTTTTTTTTTTTTTTTTTTTTTTTTTTTTTTTTTTTTACGAAACCTCTGAGTTTTGTTATAAGAAAAGTTTATTACAAATATTTCACTCGGCCTTCCTGACTACATACCTCGTATGTCCTTTTTTGAAGGGTCATCGTAGCCACTAGAGCCCTGCACAAGTATGCTTGAAACGCTTTCAAGCACATTTGATATTTTACAAGCACTGTGCTTGGTTCGGCTTGGCGAACAAGCCCAGTGCACGGTAACTGCTTTGTTTTTATAATGAAAACAAAATGAGAACAAGAGCGCGTAATAGCGCGAGAGTAAGAGCTTTGATTTCAACTGTGTTTGCAAAACCAATTCATTTGAAAGCACTGTGCAGAGCAGTAAAGAAAATAAAACTTACTTTTGTTATTGTTTTATGAAGTATGTTAGAACGTAAGGCATTTAGAACATTTGAGGCTTTTCTCTTTCACAATTTTTTCATTTCTCAATCGCAATTAAAATACAAAAAATTAATTGATGGATGTGTAGATTACATACGTATGTATACAATATATTTATACCCGACACACTCTGTGTCGAGGGTATATTGCGTTTGTGTGGTTGTGCGTAACACCCAGAACCAGTCAAGATAGACCATACAAAATAAAAGTATATAGAAGTGATCAGCGTCACCAGGAGATTCGATTTAGACATGTCCGTCTGTCCGTCTGTCCGTCCGTCTGTCTGTCTGTATACAGTTATCTTATCGAAGGAGTTGAGCTATCTTGAAGAAGTTTGGTATGCGTACTAACGGGGACATGAGTAAGAACAAGTGCGAGAATGGACCCGATCGGACCACTTTTAGGGGTACCTCCAGTACTAGGGTCTGTTACGAAAACAACAAAAACTGCTCTAAAATCGGATTTTTTTCAAGATATTTTGATGAAATTTGGTATTTGAACAAGTTTAAAGGCAATTACTATGAATTCAAAATATTGGAAAAGGGGGCGTGGCAAAGGGGCAGTTTTCAAATAGAAATCTATCAAAAGCCGGTATATGGGCCCCTTATGGTCTTAAACACCTCTTGATATTAAAAATTATTTTCATTTAATTCTTCACCAGCTTGACCTATTCGCATTCGAAAACAATAGTAAGATTGAAAACAATAAAGGGCATACGAAGCGTGCATTTACAGAAAAACACAGCAACAACAACACAAGACAGCCAAATATAAAACATCGATTGTTTTAGTGCACTCACTGAAATATAAGCGAGCGCGCTGTTTTGGTTTTGAAAAAGCAAAGCAGAAGAGGCTTTGTAGTGAACAAGCACAGTTCAGTGTTTGCTTTGGAAAAACAAAATGCATAAAATGCACGCTCTCTGTCTCTTGATTCAAATGCGAAGCCTTTTAATCGCACTCTTTGTTTTGCAAGCATTGTTCTCTTCACTAGATCATTTGTTGTCATTGAAAAGCAAGCATACTTGTGCAGGGCTCTAGTAGCCACGCATCTGGATGGCGGTCACCAAATTTCTTTCAACAAGACTTTTAACGTTTACTAAAAAAATAAACTCTCGGTGTCTCTTTCAACACCTTTAATATCACTGGTGTCTCTTTCAACACCTTTAATGAGTACTGACGTCTCTTTCAACGCCTTAATTCTCTACACTGACGTCTCTTTCAACGCCTTTTGCTCTCATTACTGACGTCTCTTTCAACGCCATGGTTTCCGCTACATAAGAAAATTGTTTTGCCCTTGAAAAAGCACCAAAACTATTTTTTCCATCCAACTATAACTTTAACCTGTAACTGGAAAGAAATATCAAGATTCATCGCAAGTTTAAGTCATTATTTTTTTAATTTTTTTTTTTTTACATATGAAATGTTACAAATATGAAATAATTCTTCTTCTTAATTAGTTTGACAAAGTTGATTAAAACCCCTTCTTGGTAACACAACACTGGATGGTGATCTTCGAACATTTTCCTGTTTCTCTCAGGCAGTCTACGTCAGGAAATTCTCGCCACTTTTTTTTTTTTTTTACTACCTGTACATTCAAACAGTGTTGTGTTCGTACGAGTCGCTTTCATTGGGAAATTCACCCTCTGGTAATTTCCGTAAAGACTCATGAGGATATTTGTAGGTTCTTTTACTGGTCAATGATTTTAAGACGTACCTGTCACCATCCAGAATTTCTGTTATCAAGAATGGTCCTCGAAACTTAGGATCTAACTTGGTTTGGTGTCTTTCTTCATTCTTAAGTAACACATAATCGCCTAATTTATGTCTCACAATTTTAGCTTTATCTTTATCAAATTTTTGTTTATCATATAAGGCACTATTTTCCATGTTTTTTGTTGCCTGTGACCTTATTTGAACGAGATCAACATTAGTTTCCTCGTTATCAAATGGCACTAGCCCAAATGGTCTTGCCACCTTACCGATTAATAATTCTAGTGGGCTAGATTTGGTAACACGATTAACTGTACAGTTTAAGGCTAATTGGACTTCCTTTAGAGCATCGTGCCAAGACCTTTGGCTCGTTTCAACTGCTGTAAGAAGGTTTTTCAACGTGCTCATTACTCGTTCCACTTGTCCATTTGCACGACTCGAACCAGTCGCAATTAAATGTAAATTAATTTTTTGAAAAGAGCAATAGTCGCGAAATTCTTTACTAGTAAAACATCTTCCCTGGTCGGCAATGATACGAGAAGGTACGCCAAATATTGATACTGACGATTCCAAGGCTCTTATGCAACTCTTTGCATCAATATTTAGTGTGTGATACAAAAATACGTACTTCGTAAAGGCATCGATTTGAACAATTATATATTCCTTCTGATCATTTTTACCACTTAGTTTGCCCGTTATATCTATATGAAGGGTATGCCATGGTATGCTAACTTTAGGAATAGAATGCAGTTCTGCCTGTACTTTACCTGAGGCTGGCTTGGATAATTTGCATGTAATGCAGTTTTCTACAAACTTGCGGACATATTTGGACATATTTTCAAACCAATAATAGTCATAGACTTTGTCAAGCGTTTTTTCCCACCCGAGATGCATAATTGACTCGTGGACATGGTTTATAACAGACCACCTAAAAGCCCGAGGAATAACCGGCAAACAACGCGTTCTCCCATTTCTTTGTATTTTTCGGTACAGAATTCCAGCCCGTATTTCATAAGTTCTTGCTATACATTCCTCGAGTTCATTGTTGTTTAATTTAGAAAAAATGGAAGATGTCTCAATATCCCTTTGCTGTTCAGCAAGGAGCCAGTTGTCTGATATATCTGCTAAATTTATACGCTTCTCCTCCTTTTTAGTATGCGTCAGGAATTTTTCAGAAATAGGGTTTCGAGAAAGAAAATCCACGTGCGGCATGCGCTTTCCTTCTCGATACTGAATGTCAAAATCGAAGGATTGCAAATATGCCCACCACCGATGAGCCCGCGGGGTTAAGTCCTTTTTAGTACGGGAGGCTTTAAGTGAATTGCAGTCAGTGAGAACTGTAAATTTACGGCCTTGAAGATAGTGACGAAAATGTTTTATAGAATTTACAACGGCCAACGTTTCCAATTCATATGAATGATATTTGGACTCGATGGGGGTGGTACTTTTGCTATAATATTCGACAACATAGGGCTTATTATGGATTTTGTGTAACAAAATTGAACCATAGCCCTCAGAGCTGGCATCGGTATGTAGCTCGATAGGACTATCAGGGTTAAAGATTGTTAACACGGGCTTGTTGGTTAAAATATAAATTATTTGTTGACGAATTGGTTCGTGTTCTGGTTTCCAAATAAATTTTCGTTTTTCTGAAGTGAGGTGGTAGAGTGGCTTCATCATTTGAGAGAATTGTGGTACAAATTGTCGAAAATAGGAAGCCAAACCTATGAACTGTCTGAGTTGTGTGACTGAACGTGGAGGAGGCAGGGCTGTTAATGCCAATATTTTCCGCGGGTTTGGTCGGATTTCACCAGAACTCACTTCATACCCTAGATATTCAACGGAGCTTTTGAGGAAAGAACATTTTTTGATATTAAAAGAAAACCCGGCCTTAGTAAGAACACTGAGGGTGTTCTTGAGTCGATATAAGGCTTCTTCTTTTGTAGACGCTACAACCATAATATCGTCCATGTAAACTATTACATAAGAATGAGCGAGATTGCCTAATGCCACCATAACGGCACGTTGAAAAACTGCCGGAGCATTCTTAAGGCCAAATGGCATAGCCAGATATTCGAATTGACCATCTGGTGTTACGAAAGCCGTACGCTCAATTGAATCTGGGTGTAATGGGATTTGATGAAATCCGCTTGCCATATCAAGGCAGGAAAAATAAGTTGCTCCGTGGAGTCTCGCAATTTGGTCGGATATAAGGGGTAAAGGATACCTATCAGAAACGGTGTTTGCATTAAGTTCTCGATAATCTACACAGAGACGATCGGATCCATCTTTCTTTTTAACAAGCAACATCGGGCTAGAAAATGGCGAGCAACTAGGTCGAATGACGTTTGCTTTAATAAGCTCTTCGATTTTCTTTCTAATAGATATCCTTTCCTCCGGGCTAAATCTATAAGGTCGCCTTTGAACAATTTTATTTTGGTCAATCAAACGTATTTCCATCTGCCCACTAGTTACCGTGGTTTTTGGGGTGCCCTTTATGAACCAATCAGAAAACTCATTTAAAATATTAATGAGTTTACATTTATCGTAATCAATTAAATCAGTCTCGACTTGGTTAAGATTTGTGTTTTCATCATTTTCAAAGCAAGTATATACGGTTTTAGTTTTGTAAATATTGAAGCTATCGCGCGTGATTGTGACACCAAACCCAACACTTAAAATTTCACGACCGATAACAACATCATATTTTAAATAATCATCTAATACTACATATAATAATATTTCCAGAGAATATGCCTCTATTTGCACTTGAGTTAGTATTTGCATTGTACTGCACACAGTATTATTTCCAATGCCTTTTAGAACCACTACGTTATTGTATTTTTTTCCCGTAACCCTCTTCGATATGGTTTCCTTGACGAGGGAACATTCGGACCCAGAATCAAAACAAAATGGAAAGGACTCACCGTTTTGAAACAATATACCTTTTGGCTCACCTACTGCACAAATGTTCACATTCTTCTCAGAGTAGTTGTTCCTTTTGCTGGTCGAAGCCTGATTTTTGTTCTTGGAACAAACAGATGCAATGTGTCCAATTTCTCCACATTTGAAGCACGTTAACGCTTGCTGATGCTTTCCCTCTGGCATATTCCCACTCGTATGCTTGTTAGAACTAAGCTCCGCTCTTTTTATACGACATTCCGCAATTTTGTGGCCAAGTTTTCCGCAGAAATGGCATTTCAGATTAGGCGTAAGTTTCATTCTTTTGTTATTTGGTCCTGTATTACGTTCGGAAGCGAAATAGTCCTTTCTTTTACCAAACGCGTGTGCTTGAAGTTCTAGTTGCAACTCGTTTCTGGTTTTTATATTAGTAGTAAATAATAAACGTTGCAGCTTGTTGTCGAACTGAGCTATGTGAACAAAAGCAACCGAAACAGCTATTTCCTCGACACTCATTGTCTTCCACCTGGACAGGAGCGATGTAACAATACGGCTTCCATAAACAGAAAGGCTCTCTCCATCGTTGGGATTCCCATTTAAGATGTGAAGTAAGGTTGCTGCTGACGTCTCGACGCCTTCAAAACGTTGCACAAACAACTCTTTAAACTGCGACCATGTGATTCCCGGGAAACATATTTGTGATAGCCATTGCGATGCGCTGCCCTCCAAAGATTTGGTGAGGGCTATAATTAACGCACAGCCTTCTAATGGACTCTCGGATAAAATCATATCCGCTGTATAGCACCACGAATGCGCATCGACCCCTGGGACGTCTGGATTAAATTTTGGCAAGGATATGGTTTTTGCCTCCGGCGTTGTAGGTTTCGGTATTTGCAAGGCCTTAATAAGCTCCAAAAAATTTTTATTCTGCGACTCCAAAAACATACGCCACTGCTGGTTCGAATTTTCGCTATTTGGGTGGTATCCCACTTCTGATGTCGGAGTGTGTCCTGATGCGATCGCATCAGGATCAACGTTGAAATCACCAGGACCCTTGGTAGTAATAGCAGGACCTGATAATTTCTCTGCAGGACCTGAACTCGGGTTCTGAGGATCCAGAGTTGGAGCCATGTTCGGAATGCTCTGTATATTGTTCGTTTTGAAGGGTTTTCGTGAACGCAATGTAATACTATGCGTTCAGCTCTTTTGTTATCTTGTTTTTAATAACAACTGATCTTTCTATTCAAAATAGCTTCCCACATTAATTTTGTAGCTCTTGTCAAAGCCTACTTGTTTTCTCAATATACACGCTCGAACGCATAGTAGCACATTCGGCAAAAGCTTTATACTTTTTACCTCGCTCTCAAAACCATATATCACCGACATATATATGTCTATATCTATCGCAACTCCTTTGGTATGCTACATACTCCGTTCCAAACTTAATATACCCTTTCCTTCGGAAAAGGTATAAAAATATATAATATTGAAAAACCTTACAGGAATAAAATGCTTTAAAACAAACATTTTATGCAAAAAAAAATTTCTTTTTGGAAAGCCAGGATGGGGGTTGGGACCTCTTTGTTTATGGCTGGGAACAGGCCTGTAGATAGGGGAAAGGGAAAGAGGTGATTTTCCCCCGGGCCCGGGCTTTTTGAAGGGGCCCGCAATTGTTTCGAATTTTTTGTAAATATATGAAACCGAAGTTTATATTGTAGAATGAAGTTGGCACCTTGGGACCTTTTATTTATTTTTATTTTTTGGTCGTACTGCTTTATCAGGGGGATATTTTTTGACAATATATAACCGAAGTATATCTTGTAGAATGAACTTCACACCTTGGGACCTTCTGTTTTTTTTTGTCACACTTTTGTTATGATTGGGCCCGCCGAAAAAAAAGCCCCAGGGTCCCTAACTTCTCTCTACGGGCCTGGCTGGGAAGCTAGCTTTTTCATTCTAACTGCCCATTTTTGTCTTTAATATTTTCCACTTTCTTCAAAAATTCACGGTTTTCATTCACTTCATTCGCGTGCTGTAGGATTTGAACTCGAGCCCTTCGGATTGTGAAGCGAATACGCCACCCGTACGCCACAGA